>LHUT01003427.1:2389-15867 GCA_001412135.1 Silene latifolia subsp. alba
CGGATCCCCTGCCAGACGTCGTGTCTCAACCACACGAGTCCCTCCGTAACTCAAGCCATTAATGTGCACAACCCTCTTGGAATGGAAAGCTCTAAGAGACGACTCAAGCGTAAGACGGTTTCTCAACCGTCTTACGTCTCCTCAATAGCCAAGTAACACCACCAATGATTTCCAACACAACAATGAACATACATGGAAAAATGTAACACAACACCAATTATATGACTGATCATGAACTCAATTCCAAAGTATCATGGATAAACTTTCCTCAAATGCCGACACGATATCCAAATCGACTCATACACGTAATGATGATGAAAGACACGCAAATATGCACATAACAATATTGAAACCGAGTAGGATAAACCTACCTTTTAGCAATCTCCTCAAGCTACTCGAATCCGAACTGGAACCGTCTCAAGGAACCGTCTCATCCTATACAAAACGCATAATAACTATCACAATACATCCTATACTAATATATACTACAAAACCCCTTACTATTACCCCTTAATTACCCCTGTTACACATACTAATTAATAATTAATTACTCCTAACAAATCCCCAAAAGTTAGGGTTTAAAAGGACTAGAAAAGGGTAGGTTTATACATACTAGATGAGGGAGATGAAGAGGAAGGTGGGAAATCCTCTAATCCAAGCTTGAATCCGAAGTATAAGGTGTTTGTGAAAGTTTTAGAGAGAAGAGAGAGAGTTCAGAGAGCAATGGAGAAAGATAGAAATGATTTTAGGGTTAGGCGAGAGAGGGTTTAACCCGTGTTCTGAACATCGTCACTCGAACGAGTGCCGAGTCTACTCGTTCGAGTGGACTCACTCGATCGAGTAGGTACCCCCACTCGATCGAGTAGACTCACTCGATCGAGTATTCATTTCACTCGACCGAGTGGACCCACTCGATCCACTCCAGCTCCACTTGGTCTATAATCTAGGTCCTACTAGGTCTATTATAAGGCTATCCTTTACTCCTGAGTGATCTCTTATCGGGTCTACGGTTCCTCTCACGCATCCCAAGGTCCAAGTATAGGTCCCACAATGACCGGGTATTACAAGCATTATATTTGTCTTGTTCACAATATCCATACTCATACGGCCTTCAAGACCCTCAATGACCAAATTGGTAATATCCTCCCCAACCACATGCCAACCGGACTGAAACAAAGTCGCCTTTAGTCCATCCGGACCCGAAGCCTTATGAGGGTGCATTTGGTCCAAGGCAATCTTCACTTCCTCCGCTGCAAAAGGCCTGCTTAATTCCTCATTCATCTCGGTAGTCACTCTGGTTTGAACGCACTGGACAACCTCGTCCAAATCAGTTGGATTTGATGACGTAAAAAGCTCCTTGAAATAGCTTACAGCCACATTCTCAATTTCTTTATTCGAGTCAGCCCAATCCCTATTTTCCTTTAGCAGTTTGGAGATGTTATTCCTTCTACATCGGGCCGAAGCTTTGTGATGACAAAACTTAGTGTTTCTATCACCTTCCTTCAAAAAAGTGACACATGATCGTTGCCTCCAATAAGTTTCCTCCTGCGCATAGAGGACATCAATTTGGTCACAAATCTTTCTTCTTTTTGAAACAACCTCCACGGTGGGCACACACTAATCCAGAAATGTGATTCTCTTCTTAGCTTCACTTATCTTTTTACCCAACGCTCCGAACTCAGTCTTGCTCCACGCTGCCAGGGCCCTTCCATACCTTACAATTTTATTCAACGTCTCCCATCCGCTACCTGATCGTAGAGAAGCCTCCCATGCGTCACGAATGACCTCCACGCATTTTCCAGAAGATAACCACATATCCTCAAATTTAAAACTACGTTGCTATGTGAAATGCGCGTTCCCCGACAGAGTTTTAGGGGATTATGGTCTGACCTGTCTCTGTCCAAATGCATGAGATTTACGAAAGGAAATTTATCAATCCAATTTGGTGTGGCAACTCCCCGGTAGTGAATTGGAGTAATATGGGAGAATTTATTGAATTAAAGCAAAATGATAAATAAAGGTGTAAAAATAAAAGGTATGATGGTCAGTGATGTATATGATTGAGTAAATCATGTACATTAGACAATTAGAGCATAATTCTAAGAATATCATAACACAACTAAGCCAGGTTAGAATACAGATTAGGGTTAGGGTGAGAATACGGTCTAAAATAGTTTCTAATGCCTTTTTCCTACCATTTTTTTCGAAGACACATTTTTATAAAAAAGAAAAAACATATTTAATATTAATGATTTCATTAATTATATTGAGAAATTAAGTTATTTTAATTATTCACATTTTTATAAAAAAGAAAAAACATATTTAATATTAATGATTTCATTAATTATATTGAGAAATGAAGTTATTTTAATTATTATCTAGACCAGCAGGTCAACCCTAAAATAACAAGTCATTTTGAGCTGGAGTGTCGGTCGAGATTTTCGCTTCTTTTACCTTGTGAAAAACAAGTCGGGCAGGTGAAGTTTACGGGACAAGTCGGAATTTGACAAATCTAGTAAAAATCATAACCATATTAGTTTAGTTGAAACCGTGAAAATTAATTTATGAACATTACTTTACTCTATAAAAACAGACTTCTACAAGAATTTGTACATAATTAATTTTTTATTTTAGTTTAATATCTTTCAAATTAGCTACATGCCTATACTAATGCACCTATAGTTGCGTCTAAAATTGAGATCAAATGGTCTTAAAGATAGCCAGTTCATCCTTGCCGAGGATTTCCTCCTAATCAAACAAAATAAGATTTGCGAATTGTTCATTGCAAAATATAGGATCGTCTTAACACTAATTGATGGATACAATAAGCATACACTCCGTATAAGAATGAACATAACACTACGGCCCGCTCCTCTTAAAATTACATTCAAACACCTAGTCACCAAAATTGTTAACAGCCCTTTACTCTGATCATTCCAGCTCCAACAAATAATCAGCAATTTAAAATGGAATTACCTTTCTGTAGATAGTAGCCGGGACCAAGTTATTCACTTGTAAACTCAAAGCGAGTCACTAGCCATGATTTCTTCTTTCGTAAACTCAGTGTCGGCCTCTGCCTCGCCCTCTACCGCGCCCTCGGCCTCTACCTCGATTCCCTTGACCTCCAATTCTTTTCTCATAATTCGTAGGCTTAAGTCCAAGTGAATGAACTCCCCTCTTCTTAGTTCGTGGGTTCTCATCATCTTCGTCTTCCCTATACTTGGCTTTGCTTCTAGATACGAAGGATATCTCCCTTGAACCACCGGGTCCCACTTTGACACTCGAATGAGAAGCCCTTTGCTGGTCTCCACGAGCTGCTATTCGCTCTCCCAGAGGAAGAGCGTCTTCATTTGCGAGTGAGACGCTTTCTAAGAAAGCTTCTGCATGTCTTTCATCCTTTGCTTCATACAACCTAGATAATTTTACAAAGGTAGACAAGAAAAGATGACATACATAAAGAGTATCTTCAAATCAAATGTTACGTATTACTATTAAATTAGGCCACCCTACAAATGAGATGACCCATATAGGAAACAAATGATCAATAAAAATAAGCACTCGCCTTGGAATACGTGTGTTCTTTCCTGCTAAGCCTTCATCCTCTGAAGAAGCTGAATCCTCACTGTTCGTTGCAATACCCTCCGTGATAAGATCAAAGTGTTCCTCCACCAGCCGCTTCTTGGATGCAACAGGATTTAGTTCTATAAATTCCTGGGAGTTCTTGTCTATTTGGAATTCCTAGGACACAATATTGACACAAACGTCCTATATCAGCTGACAATAATGAGCAATGTTGAAAGGAGCTTATAAGGAAAAATGAGTGGTAAATTCACCCAGTTAACAATTATACCAGTTTAAATATTAAAAAAAAAAAAAAAAAAAAAAAAAAAAAAAAAGTACACTGAAGCAAATATAGCGTGTGCATGTGAGAAAAGAAGACGGGAACATACTGGCTTCTCAAAAAAGGCTGAAAATCTATCATCATTCAAAATGTCAGAGGTGAGTCCCTTCGGCTTCTTTGATGATCTTTTTGTACTAGCATCCTTCTCGTTCTCAGCTTTTTCGTTGTCAAAAATCTCCACCACTGTTTGCCGATTAACATTCGGCATCGGCAGTCTCCGTTTCATCTGTTACAAGACAAGAATGTGGTTAATACTGATCAGAATACAATATAGCGACATCTGTATTTGCACCAGCACTCGAAGCAAGATTGACATCTTCAGCACTTCACAGCCCAGAATTCACCACCTGAATTGTCAAGGTCCAGCACCAGGAGGTGGCTGGATGTGGTGGTTGTGAGTGAGGAGAGCAAGTAAGGGTGGTTAGAGTGTAAGGAAAGCAGATGGGAAGGAGTATGTTGTATAAAACCACCAAACTCTAAAAGCAAAACACACACAATCCACACAAAGCAAAACAAAAAGACCCACAGAGAAGCTAATGAGGGATAATCCCTTCTAAAGTAATGTGTCAACAATGTAAGGTCGACATGATTTTATACTAACCGTTATACGCCCCTCTTTATTTATCTTTTCTTGAAGGCGCTTGTCAGTATAGGCCTTATAANNCCTTATAATCAAACGGTTCTGCTAATGATTTTGCCTGCAATAACCACCAAACATAAGACCAAATAATCCCTGGGTTAGTATTGGATCAAAGAACGTGAATAATAGAAGGGGTAATGTCATTGCATACATGATAAATATCCAAGAATACGCACTGGCTATTTATTTTTAAAATGACAAAAGTAAACTAACCACATACGAGGATCGAGTGCACAGGCAGCAGCAATGACTGTATCTTACCTTTTTGTATAACTGATACTTGATGAAGAAACCATGCATATATGCCCTAACAAGATTGGTGCCAATCAAATTTGAAAGATTTAATCTCTCGAGTTCTTCTCTGGTCAAGAACTTGTAGTCATCATATATAGTTGTTTGGCCTGTCTCTTCCAGCTCTTCCTGAAAATATAACCCATTTGTACAAATTGATATATAAGTAACAGTTCACACTCGCCACCCAAACACATAATTTCAAGAACAAAAAGGACTACTAAGTACTACCAGATGAATGGGTAGAAATATTGACTTAAGTTACATATAAAATGCCAGTACGCCCAATACTTACTGTCATGTTCTCCAAATATGAACACCATTTGGGGGCAGGCCCAAGAGCAGGTATAAAGTACGATGGTATCTGGCTCGAATCTAGAGCCAACAGCATCAATCCACTTTCTTTAAATACACAAATATCATTTATTTTGCCACCTGTTGGTTCAATGCTGGTCACCCCTTCCAACTGCAGTTTTGAGCAGCCAACCAGATACATTAATTTTCACATAAATGAAAGATAGCGTCAGGAAAGTTTTAACTACTACGAAAAAAGGGGAAAAATGAAAGGCAAGTGGAAGACAGTGTCTATCCAAATGATCAAAGCGTCTTGCTTGTGACGGGCTAATCCCGTCACAAGCTGAAGACCTCTCACAAAAAGGGAGAGGGGACAAGGGGGACAACCCCCATGTGTTTCCCCACTCACCTCTCATGGGTATTTTGTGAGAGGAAATGGTATCCGTCACACGCCGTCTTCAATGAGATTTTGTGCCAAATGATTGAGCCACTCAGCCATGACAAAAGGTAAATTCTGAATTGAACCCCACCTATGACCTCAGTCAATTAAAGCTATGAGCTAGCACTAGTCAAGCTCACAGCTTGTTGAAAGTTTGTCATCAACAGTTAATTAGATGAGAAAAACTTGTCGTCTCCACAAGAACTAGCATCCAACAAAAGCTTAGAACTCACCGACTCAGGATCCCAAACCCTGACAATATGATTATCAGTTGTGATTAATTTAGGTTGCTGTGAATTCAAAGTACGATGCCACTTGATATCCAGAATTGGGCTCCCATACCTGTTACATTGGTCAATATTTGTCAAACACTGCTTATATCAACAAGCCACACTACCCAGAGAACATACTTACATGTGATCCTTGACCCGGAGAGGTTGAGAAGAACGCAAATCATAAATCAGTACCTAAAACATAAAATAACAGAGATCAAGGTCCATGCCATATTTTCCAGGTGAATGAAGAACCCTAATGATAGAGCTACCATAGCACCTTTTAACTATCTATGTTCATGGATGAGAATCATGATTTGAAGAGATCAAAGGGCATCAATGGGAAAACGTGCTACATCAGTACATCATCAATATGGCTCAGGCGGATAAGATGTACTCCCTGCGTCCCGGTGAATTCTCTACCTTTTCCTTATTTGGGTGCCTCAATCGTTTCTTTATATTTCCGTTTTTAGCATGTCTAAGTTGACAACCACTCCCATGTGCAAGCTGTTATTTTACTTTTTGTATTCTTTAAAGCATACTATCTCTCCTATCCTTGGTCTTTGTGCCAAAAGCAAACAAAAATTATTTATTGGGACGGAGGGAATACTATATATTCTGTGGTAGTGATACAACAAACTTCGTTTGAAAAGAAAATTTTGGAGCATCAGCATTGTTTCACTGAACATTGATTAGTGTAGAATCACTGGACAAGGAGACCATTGATGGCCCTTTGAGACTCTTTCAGAATTGCAGCAGTCTATAGGCTTATAGTATCTGTTTGCCATGGTACAGGATATAGGTAGGTAATCTAGAGCCCAACCTTACCAACCCGGCACTTGGGAGGCTCGCCAGACAAAAGTAGAAAAAAAATAACTTGTGTATGCAGCATTTAATATGATTACTAGTGACCTTTTATGTCTCAAACATCAATTCGTTTGATAAAGTCAAAACTACTTTATCAATACAATTACGTTTTTTGCTTTGAATGAGTGTTCATGACTCCACAATCCACATATCCCGATTTCATGATAGAATTTTCATGTCACAAAAATCGAGTCAGTATGAGCCCAATACTTGGATATGCACACATATCCAACACTAATATCTACCTACTTCCCTCTTTCGTCCACAAATCGTGTTGAAGTTCTATTGTAAGTAGTTTACTTATACTTATATAATCCTTTTTTTAAGATATATCATAATTAAGGGACACCAAGGGGGTGACTCCCATGTACAAAAAGAAATCTTAAAGGTAACACCCATGTACAAAGGACGCTAAGGAGGTAATGCCCTTATACAAATATATATCCTAAAATAGGAAGAAGATCCTACCACAAGTTATTTTTTCTCTACTTTTGTCAGGCGGGTTATATTTTTCATCCCCCATCGCTTTCAACCATTCACGGATTTACCTTAAAATAGATTATGCTTTCATTTTCAGTTTTATATACATGTCAGAATGAAATCTTCATCAGCATAATGGGAAGAGATCAATAAGTTGTCTTTGTCACTTTTCTACTAAAGTTCCTACCACAAGTTCTACGAGTAAAAAACGTAGGCATTCCGTCTCATCACTGAGGCTTGTGTTCAAGATCAAAGGCTTCCATTGTATGCTCCAGCATGAGTTAACTAAATGAATGCCTACCTCACTTCATAGGTTCAGGTTTTTGTTCAATAAATAGTTCATCTAAACAGAAGAGCTCGTTCCTCAACCATGTTCAGTCTTTACCTAACAAAATCATGTAATGGATAGCCCTTCTTCGAATGTGTTGTCCAAAGGTAACAAGAGATTGGAGCATCTTACGCATGAAGCAAAAAAAACCAGCCAACCCATTTGAATGTGATTAAAGAGCAATAAACCAAATACCCTCCTGATCAAATACGAATAGATAGATGTTAAATGAAAATTAATCTGCAAGTTCACATCTAACCTTTCCCTCACTGCTTCCCACAGCCATTTGGAAACCTCCATCTTCATCGAATGCTAATGCAGTTACCTCCTGGTGATGAGAAGAAAAGGTTAAAAATTACTTTTCAACCAATAAATATTTTGAAATACAGCTACCTAAGCCGCTACATAGACTGAACTAGGCCTAGAGCGTGCTACAAAAAATAAAAACTGCCTATAAATCCAGCTTGGTTTCAAATACTATGGAATTAGAAAGGCCTACATTCTGAAAATGAAAAGGGAAAAAAATGACAGGAAGTACCTGGTCATTCTCTCCAGCAGCTAAGACAGCATTTATTCTACCAATTGATGATCTAGTTCTCATGTCAAAACATTCAACAGCCCCATCCTCGCCACCACAAGCGACTAATCCGTGGACTTTGCTGATTAAAATTTAAAAGGTTTACAGGTTTAGATCACATATTAGTTAAGAAGGGTTTTAAAGGTTCAACCAGTATTTAAAGCACCACTACCTTCGAGATACTACATTTAATGCAGGGGATTGGGTCGCAAGAGGAGAAAGAAAGCGGCCCTGCAAGGTGAAGTCAAACTATCATATAAGAAACTACATAATAACCTCATCAGGGAATAGAACTAGATTGAATATAAATCACAGATGTAACAAAGATCCAAAACCAATTTTAGGAAGAAGTATACACCTGGTACATAATGTTTAGAAAAGTTTTAATTTTTAAAAACTGGTGTTGTTTCAGACTTTCAGCATTGAAGAAAAAGTGGACATTGTTGGTTTGAATTTCTTCTTTCCCGCATTAAAAAGATAGATTTTTTATCTACAAAAAAAATGAGACGGGTACCTTGTACAAAAATTATAAACCCCCAATAACATCCCAAAATGTGAGGAAAGGGGTAGATGTGTAAGTTCAGATTTTAATCAAATAGTATTAATAATTTAGTATAATGATGTACAAGTACTCAGACACGGGTACAGGTGTCGAACACGGGTACGGATCCGAGTGTCAGGTACTCAACAATCAAAATTTGGAGACAAGGGGACCCTGTCCAAAATTTGGATACGGGTGCGGGGACATGGCTAAAAAGCCTAAAATTTTATAAAAACAAATACCAAGTATGAAGTATATATTTTTATTAGTTCTAAAAAAATGTTATTAGTTGAAATTTGTAATTCAGTATAGAATAACCAAAATAAATAATATGAATAAATGTTTGGTGGACTATCACGTGTTGTGTAATTGGAAGAGAGGCATTTACTGCTTGTTGGCCACTTGGCCACGTGTTGTGTAATAATGATAAAGGCAACTTTTTAGTTTTTACTGCCAGTGCACTTCACCAGCAGAAACCCTTCCAAAACACTAAAGCCGCCTCCATCCACATTCACGTGACTGAAATTGTCCACCGCTAAAATGGCCGCCTTAGCCGTGTATTGTAACAACTGACAAGTCATCGGCAACAATAAGGTAAGCTAATTTCTTTTTATGAGTCTCTATCTTTCCAACCATTATTGCTCGACTCTAGTAGCAGTGTTGGCATGTCACCTACCGGATCCGGTACGGATTCCGTACTGGGATCAGTGTCAGGTCGGGTCGACACGGGTACAGCCCAAAATCAGCCGTGTCGAAGCAACATAGTGTACAACCACTACTTTTCTCATTTCAAAATGAAAATACATAAACAAAACCCATGGATTGTCTCTTATGCGCAAAGATCATTCCTATCAGATATCTGTTAGTTGTATACTCTACACTTTAGCTTTTAAACATATGCCTGAGAATAAGTGATACAATATGTGCCTACAATTTTGTAAAATATATTAGCATGGGCCTTGAATGAGTCTATGTCCACAAAAGATTAAGTAGAAAGGAAACAAAGTCAGAGACACCTCAGCTGACTAGCAGAAGCTGTAGAGCCTCCAACACCGCAAAAACAATGCTGAAGCTACTGTAAAACTACAATTCATGTAATTTATTACAATGACTAACATGAAATTTCCACAAAGCGCATCATACACTGGAAGTACAGCCTCAAGAAACCTGACAATGATAGTAAGCAAACTGATGAAAATGGAACAGGGGAAGCTCCTGTCCCAAAATCATGGTAATTTAACAATACTTCTTAGTTCTTATCCAGAATGTATTGTCATGAACAGGGAAAAATTACGCATATGACAAGTCGTCGATTTAAATACATTTGAAACCAGAAACGCAAGAAAACAAACCTGCGATAGATTTATTCTATACAGATCTGGCGAAGAGGCGGCACAGATCAAATCGCAAGACCAAGCATCATACGTCATATCCCTTCCCATCCTTTACAATAAAACATGTGAAAGATAAGTACATCTAGAAAAACAAGCTTATTACTTTACTAACAAGAAATGACTCCAACAACACTCTTAGCCAAGTCACATAATTGCAGCACGTTTAAAAAGTAAAACAATAAAAGAGAGAAGAAAAATCTCAAATGGGTCTAATACATGTATCATAGAGGCAGACTGCAGGAACACTGCACATGTCACACATATTCAGTTCGCTGAGAATAATATACAGTTGACAAATTTGTTTCAGCTTAGCAATAAAAACAACAATAATGATAACTATTTGTTATTTTCATTATTAATTTATTTTAGGGTTAATTGATGAGAATAATCCAAACTATACCTCCCCTTCTCATATTAATCCATACTAAGGATTAACCGAGAAAAATCTGAACTACGCTTTCATTTATCTTTTACTGAACTCGACCTAATTTTTACCTGTTACAACAGGTAAGGTTTCAGGTCATAAGGCAGTGGGGCCCATTTGTTTTCTTGTTCTTCCAGAATCTGGGCAAATCAAAAATAAAACCCAGAAATCCTAATTTAATTGTAGCTTGCCTCAAATTAAAAATATAAACCAGAAATCCCAGGCCAAATCAAATTTTTACTTGTCCTTCTTCCAGAATCTGTATTTTTCCCCATACTAATTTCAATATTAATCAAAATTCAAAAACCAATCAAGCACTACAATCCCCAAATGTTAGTAAAAACCCAGAAAACCAACTAATCAAATATCAGTATCACCAACCACCCCTACTCCCCTACTATCAGCACAATCAAGCACCACATCTGCCTCTACAACGGCACCATCATCCGACGATTGAACCAAGCAATACGCACCACCATTGTCACTAACTTTCATCACAAATTTGAAGCTAAGCTGTTCATTTTTCCGAGGGAAGACCAATTAACCAAATGAAAGTAGCCCCACCTACAAATAAGGATACTTATTGAAAAACTTATTAATAGTAATCAAAGTATTTCAAGCAGGTTTTATTTTTTTTCTAAAGCTAAAGAGGAAACACTTATAGAAGATAGGTAAAAAAATGTTGAGTTTTAGAGAGATTTCATAATGAATGACGAAAATTGATTATTAATATCAAGATTTGAAGAGGTAGAAAGTGAGATTTGAAGGGGGTTTTGATGAGCTTTGTTTTTTCAATTTGATTTGAAGTGAGATTTGTTGTTGATATGAAGGGGATTTGATTTGAAGAGTGCATCTAAATATAAAACTCAGGTTAGGTTGGTGGTGGCGTAGTGAGGAAGTGGCGGTGGTGGCGGTGGTTTTGGTTGTTTGATGGTTGATGATGAAGAAGAGTGGAATGTAGGTGGAGGAAATGACTTAAATTAGGGATTTATTGATTTTAGGTTTTATTTTTTTAAAGTATGATCTAACTAACAGGTATCCGGTTACACGGTTTATTGTGAGAGAAATGAAGGTGTAACTCGGATTTTTGTCAGTTAAACGTTAGTATGGATTAATATAAGAAGGGAAGGTATAGTTCGGATTATTCTCATCAAATAACCCTTNGATTATTCTGGGTTATTGAAAAGTTAGGATTATTTTGAGCAGGACAGACATAGTTGGGATTATTACACAGATAATTAAATTAGACACCGCCATCATGCAAATAAGGTTGAGAAATGGACATAAACTTCAATTTTACCACACATTTTATTTTCACATAACGAAATCTATTGCTTACTTTACTGAGTCAAATGCGCATTTCAAGTCATCAGTCATATAGTCCCAATTTTGTACATATATGCTAAATTATTTTCTTCTGTTTAGGATTTACCCATAATGCGCATTTCAAGTCATCTGATGAAGATGACCAGGCGGTGTTTTATGATAAATCTGTCACAAGCCATACAGGGAACTGCCTGGTGCTTTCAAAAAGTGTGATGCAGGTTTGTTGCTTGTAAGGAGAGCCTATTGCTAGACATATTTATTTAAACTTTCAAGTTTTAATGGTACAAAATAACACATGGACAAGTTTAAAAAACAATACCTCAAAGTCAATGATTTCTGAAATCAAATGCCTCTCAAACTTTAACGAAAGCTCCCTCAACTCATATACCTTAAATTGTGGAGGATAGATACCTAAGAATTACAGAAGCACACACACAAAAAAACACATTTTTAAGAATTAAAAATTAGAAGGAAGAAAAAAAAGTTCACGTGAGTAAAAAAAATTATAATGTCCTTATATATGCAATAACAATCACCGGAGGCAATGACGAATTCCCCGTCAGGTGTGGCCTTGATTTTAGTGGTAGCAGTTTCAAACCTCAAATCCTGGATAAGCTCTACTCTTTGTTGATAATCTGAAAGAGCAAGAGTCCCAATCTCAGCAATACATTACGAGAGAAAACGCGAATTTCCAGCCACTTACATTAACAAAAATCAGAACAAGATGAGTAAAGACTATTGAACCTAGGCATCAATGTGATCAATCCAATGTGCATCCACCTACTCGTATGCATGGTTACCAGATTCGTTATAAATACGCCCTTACCGATTCCCAATTCGCCTTTCAGTAAGTAACTTGATATAATTCGCCCTATTCGCAATTCGTAAGGTACCAAGCGAATCCGGTAACCATGGTCGTATGTATCAAGCCTTACCCCTTAACCCGAAAACCAAACTACTTAAAATTGGTCCAAAGTCATAATCTTCCTTGAAGTGCAAAAAAGACACATATATCCTTAAACCGTATAGAATATGGAAGGTAAGAATCAACTAATTTACACCCAAAAAAAAAGAACTTTACAAATTTCTTCGTCATAACCTATCTAACCTAGTAATGGAGCATAATAACAGTGTGAAAAACCTATGAAATGAGCAAAATCATAACACAGAATACCAAATTGCAATCATTAATACATAAATTAGAAGAAATAATTAGAGTATAACACAATAAAAAACGAATTGAACAAGGTACCTAGGTCTTTGCGAAGAGAGCGTTGTTTTTTAGGATTGAGCCAAGAAGCAGAAGAACGGTGTTGTCCAGATATTGAATACAGCTTTACTCCATTCATGGATGCTGACTTAAGCGTTCCGCCATTGTAGGCCATTGTTGTGGAAGTTTGAGGTCGATAATTAGGGTTTTGGAGGGGTTTTGTACAGTGATTTTGGTATAAAGGATGGAAGAATAAAGTATACTGTCGAGAAAGGGAGAGGGGGGACGAGAGTGCGGCGCGAAAAGGGTGTCGATACTCGATAGTATAGGGCGTCTTTTTGGAGGAAACGGGCCGGGTGAGCAAAACTGTATATCGGATACTGTTTTGTAAACCGAATCTGATATTCAGTTACCGGATTCGTTAATATCGACGACGTTTTAGTAAATGTCGACGACGTTTTTCAAAAAAAAGACGACCTTGCCCCTGCTATCTC
>LHUT01003428.1:0-15867 GCA_001412135.1 Silene latifolia subsp. alba
TTACCAAAAGTACTTTTATTATAAACTAGTTGGTTGCCCCGCGCGCTTTCGCGCGCGGCCCCCAAGATATTTTCATTAATTCCGTTTTTATCGTTTGAAGTTATTATTGTATTTACTATTATTATTCGATCATATTTCCAATTTGTAACTTGTTTTTTTTTTTTAAATTAATATTTTTTTTTGAAATATTTTGTTCGTAAGTTGTTATTTTTTGTTTAGTTATATTTTACTTATAAGTTATGGTCACTTGCTATGTTTTTTTAAATATCTTCCTGATTGTTTGATGTTATTATTGTATAAAATTATATTATTTGCTCCTGTTCTTACGAATTTGTAATATTTGTTTTTTTGGCTTTTTTTAAAACGTATTAGGTTAAAATTATACTGGTTACTTTGAACTTACGGATATATGACTGTGTTTTTTTAAAACCCTAATCACTTTGATGTCATTTGTTTGATAGTTTAAATTCGCTAATGTCTTTCTGCATATAACTATTATGTACATTTGTAACCTAGTGTATTGAAACAAAAGATTGTTATGGAGGTAATTGCAATCATTAACATTAAAGTTCATTAAATTTTTTTTTTCCTTAGAACATTTTTTTTTCCCGAAAACAACACGTTGTAGGACATTGATTAGGGTTGCTAATATTGAAGGTGAACATTTAATAGTCGAACATCTTTTGATTGCAATACCCGTGCCAGTTCAGCGGCGAAGTGTTTAAATCGCTATATTGATGTGGCTGTAGGTGCAAACAGTATCCGCATAAGCAAGTTCCCTTCCTGCACGTTTCCATGCGTACGCAATTTTCGTGTAGTGCGGTTTCTCTGTGAAGTATTCTGAGTCCCTTTTTGAAGCCACCCATAGGTATGGGCCTTGTTCTGGTTTGTACGTGTTGAACCAATCATCCCGGCCATGACTCATTTCTTCAAATTTCTCTTGTAACTTGAAAGTGATTTTGCAGTCGACATCACTTGTACCGAATTGTATACGCACAACTCCTGTGAAATGAGATGTGGTGCTACATGTAACAGGAGATAAGGCTTCAATAGGATAACCGCCTTGGGTTAGAGCGTCTGCAAGTTTTCCCAGATCTTTGCAAGTGTATCGGCCATCCTTCGTATAGCCGGGAACATTGGTTAGGATACATGTGTATGGATACACAAATAGATTTGCCATTGTAATTTTAAAAGTGAAGGATTATTTTGTATTTGTTTTTTGTAAAGTTTTGGGAGTGTGCTCCTTTTATAGTTGCACTTGCTTGTCATTTTTGGAATTTGTATCGTTTAAATGGTTGAACTGGTGAATTGAATTGGTGGAGATTACACTCATTCATTGCATTGTTAGTTGGTTCTGCGTTTTTTGCCTTTTAATTTTTTTTTTTTTTTTTTGGCCTTTCTTGGGTTGGTTTGGTTTTGATGCTGCTGTTTCATCTTGTTGTAATTAATACCTTTATTTACTTTTCCTTTTCTGTGGGTTTGGTCGTTTAATACTGTCAGTTTTGTTTTTTTTTTTTTAACGCATAATTAATGTTATTTTTTTGGTATTCTGCAGTTGGTATTACTGGTTAATTACCTTGATCAGTGACATCTTTAAACTGCTACTGAAATTTTATTACGCAGAAATTTGTTGTTGGACTTTTAGGTAATAATGTAATCTACCAACTGCAGCTCTATGACTGTTTATGAAAATAAATTGCAGTTAGATTTTCTTATAGCTACAAACAGTACCATTTAACTAAATGACTGATATAATGTAGAAAAGTTGCATATTGATTTTCTGATAGACTAAACATTACAGTTGCAATGGCCAGTGTTTTTGGGAAACACTGTCACTCTTTTTCTGTTCTAGCACGATAACTAATTAACGATTGACATAATATTATTTAGGCTACGCTTTTATCGTAATTTAAAATTTGGCAGCTTAGTAATCGATTCTCATTAATGCCACCTTATACCTGC
Organism: Silene latifolia subsp. alba; assembly: GCA_001412135.1. Classification (NCBI taxonomy): domain Eukaryota; kingdom Viridiplantae; phylum Streptophyta; class Magnoliopsida; order Caryophyllales; family Caryophyllaceae; genus Silene; species Silene latifolia. The sequence goes on from LHUT01003428.1 coordinate 1,963, forward strand.
AGCGTCGCTTTTGGATATTCCGGGGATTTGGTAATGGGTTGTATGCTCAGTTGTACATCTCCAAAAAGGAGACGATAACATTAACATAGGCACTGACTGTCTCTGAATGGGCTTGTATGTCTGCTTCATTTTTCATAGGAGCCTGTGCCTGCACATAGTCCACACTACCTTTACGGATGTAGTCATCATCAGCCATTGTAGCAACCCATAGGTAAGGCTGCAGGTGGTTGTGGTTGTTGTTTGACCACTGATTGTAGCCATGATTTGCCTTTTCAAACATTTTGGCCAACTTAAAAGCTGAAATGCAATGTTCAACAGTTGTACCAAACTCAAGTATGAGCACCCCTGTGAACTGGTTTCCACTCCAAACTGGTTTAACTTTGCTGACCAAATAGCCCATGTTAATGAGGCCATCTTTGAGTTTGTTGAAGCTCTTGCAGACGTAACGGCCTTTGTCCTCGTGCCGGGGTGCATTGATCAAAATACAGGAGTATGGCCGGGCAATTAGGCTAGACATTGCAATTTGTTATGCAGTTTCCACTTTTCAGAGTTGTTTGTTGGTTAAAGAGGAGGTTTTCAATCTGGGTTTATTAATTTGTGTTGTTGGTTGGCTTCACAGAATGTATGAAGTCTATTTATAGCCAAAATACTATGTAAAGGGCATTTATAGGGGGACTGTTTAGGAGATTCTTGCCTATAATATGTACATACATTAAATTTAAAGTTGCATTGTACTTCCATTTGAATGAGACATGTGTTGTGTAAACTCCTAAAGTACCATTGATGGTGATGTATGCTTTAAAGTGTTTTAGAAGCAACTGCTTGACAGAAATTTTGCATTAATAGTGGTGTATTTGGTACTATCAATGTCGTTTTATACATTCTTTATATTTCAGGTACATGTATTTGCAGTGATTTCTTGTTGGTTGTTGCTCTTCTTTAGGTTTCTTTTTGGCAGTGTCCTTACTTTTGTAGACAAGACATAGCACTGCCTCTCTTCGCATATATTAGTAGATTGCTCAGTAACAACTTATTGGTTTAATGGTGATTATTTCTGGTGAATTTTAGTTGTTGTTATTAAATCTCCCTCAAAATTTTATAAGCATCCATTTGATCAGGTCACAAGACTTCTATTTAGATGTCTGAAAGATATACTGCAAACATTTCATGGTGATGTTTGATCATAATTGACCAATTTAAATGTATGATGTTATACAGGTTGTGTTGTTTGAACTCGATGTTAACTGTAATATAATAGCTGGCAGTGTAACTCAGGCAATACAATGATTCATGCACATAAAACAGGTAGCCTATGCCTTTGCCAAGATACTGCCTGGGCAAGACTTTGCAGTTTTTATTTGGTTATTTAAATAGTTAATTATACAGATTATGGAGACGAAGTTTGATTCCGCACATAGTACTAACAATCTATGAAGTTCAGTAATAAATTACTGAATTTATTTGCTTATCGGCCTATTGCCATTTCCGGTTAACTAATTAAACGCTACACATGCGCTTGTCACACCCAACCAGTAGCATTCTAAGCAAAAGTGACACAAAAGATTCCTAACATCCTTTGAAGGGTGTAATTTAGGTGAGAGAGATGTGCTTGAGAATCCATCCTAGCACCTGAGTCCTGGAAAGTGATTTGGTAGGAATAACTTGGATGTAAATGTGAGCACTTCTGATTTGTCTCCCAACTTGCCCAAGGTAGTCTTCCCTTTCCTGTATGGCAAGATGATTTGCTTGAATTAAGGTTACATTACAACATATATGGTGCTCTATGATACTGTCGTGTGATTTGTGCATTCGTTTGTTAGTTTGCTGGGTGACATGTTATAGTTGATAGTATTGAATACGCATGAAACTTTGTTTAGATTAGATGTGCATGAGCCTATGATTATTTTGAAGACGATAAGTTAAATTGTATGTGAAACTTGTTATGCTATTTCTATCTGAAAAGTACCTGAGGAAGCATGCAGTATAAGGTTGTGGCATTCACTTCTAGTAGTTTCTCAGCATTTTGGGTTAAGGCAGTGAAAAAATATGTCCCAGTTTCATCAGTCGCCTCAAATGTTACAGCCATCCTGCAGTTGTAATTGGTTTTGTAAATTGGAGTGGCTATGTTATGTGTATATTATGTTGAGTTTATAACTTGTTTACCTAGGAGTTGAAATTGCCTTTTCTGTGAAGCATTCAGTGCATATGTATCGAACTCCAAAGTCCTCATTGTTACCTGTCCCGCATTCGCTGCAACCTAGATATAATCGGACTTTGTTATGATCAAAATCCCGAAGCTGCACTCTTAGCCAATGCTGTTCTTCTTGTAGAGTGTCCTGAGCCTGATATTTTCAGTAAAAACTTTCAGTATTCCGTATAGCGTGAAATCATATGACTGTATCATTTTGGAGAATATTTATTGAGATAAAGATGTACCCTTACCCTCTTCTGTAAGAGGGCTTCTATTGTTGTTATGAAACGCTGAGTTTCTGGACAGCGCACTTCACAGATATGTTGGTGCTTAGCAGCTAGTAGTTCTTTATTCGCCTCCCTCCTGTAGTTTATGGTTGTTTAGTATTACTTCTAGGCAAATTTATTTGGTCATGAATTTTGCGCTACTCACCAACTACGAAGTGCAGCAGCATCTTGCCCTTGTGGATCTAATTTTATGAATGTTAGGTGTGTCGTTGCAAGTGAAAATCCTGCATGATTGGCATAGTTAGTTGCACGACTTTATGTTTAATTTAGTACTCCCGCAGTTGTGGAATTAGTGATTTCAGTGGGGCTTACCTTTTTGGTAAGTTGTCATTAGAGCCGTGAATCCAATCACAGGGAAGTTATGTGCATTACTTTCCAAAGTCATGCAGACATTGATTGTTGGTTCCCCCCAAACTGTTACTATCACCATCTGTTCAGAACTACACCATCACAACATATTATAGATGTTTAGTTTTAAAACTTTGTTTGCTATGTCTAGTTTAGCAGTAAATGCTTGTACCTTTGATCAATGATAAAAATATCCATGACATCCCACGGGTTGCGGTTATGCCTTGGAACATTGTATCTTTGACCGACGTACACAACAATTCCCAAAACATCTGCATTTTTACAGGTAGTTAGTCCTAAACAAATCAGGTATAGATACTTTCTTTCTTCCTGGCAATACTAATATTTATCTGAAATAATCATTTGATAATTTCTCACCATATCGATCATTAAGTGAGGCTTCCCTTGGGATGGATGCAAGTAAGACGTATTGAGGTGAACATGTGGAGTTCTGTCCATAAACAGGTTGAATAGTTGTCTTACTATTGAAAGCAATGTAATACACTGGGTTGTCTGTGCTTGCCAAGCTCTCATCCGCTAACAGTTGAATCTCTGTATTGCTAATTTCATATTCCATTTCATCCCGTATAACACCCGCAAACATCACCAGCTCCTCAGTTTGTAGTATAGTTTTCAGTTTAGTTCCCTGCATTATGTTTTAGAACTTTAGCTATAAACGGACGCCTTTGATTTATAATTATCAGTGTTAAATGTGCATAGAGAAGTAGTAGCATAACAGTAGCATGGTTATTCATTTTGTGGTTAATATATATTGATCACCGTTTTTTTAAAAAGGGAGACATATTTGTCAATAGATTTACTTTAACAACTGCTGTATACCATTGTTTATATTGCAGACATTTTCGCATACATTATTATACAAGGATTCTATTTCAGCTAAAAGGAATGTACCTCTTGGTCTTCAAATGTGATTATCTGGTATTCCAAGCAACTGCCCTGTGTTGAAGTATACATTTCCTCTGTTTCGATAACTCGGACCCTAATAGTATGTGGAGTACGTGTGCCTGCAATCTGACTGGCGAGGCGACTCATAGTATTCATGGTGACCTTAAGAAGCAACACATATATTAACGAACAATTTAAGAAGGTATATAGATATGCAAACACAAATCAAATTATAACATTAGAAAAGTTTATTAATATGTAAAGAACTCTTACTTGCAATTACAATGGTAGTTTATGCAGTAGTGTATGGCTATAGTATAGAAATGAGGTAGTTATAGTAGCTGAGGTTGCTTGTAATGTATGATAAGTTATCTTAGTTATGATTTCTTACTTGCACATTGAGTACCTTAAATGTATGGTAAGGGTTATCCACTTCTGCCACAACATTACTTGGGTGCATGTCTTTGCTGATTTTGCTGAAAACTGTACAATTGAGTTGTCATGTCCATTGACAATAAACTTATAATTACTTTATTTACTTTTTAATCTAATAACTTCTTTGGGCTTATTTGTTAAATACCAGGACGTTTTGAAATATTTTCAGCTGATGATAAACTATTTTTAATTTTGGGTGATTTGCAATAACTTTGTTCCCCGGAATTTTGTTTTAAAATTGCTGCCTCACAAATTGCGAAGAAGCATTTAAGCATTGTTAGAGATAAACATGTTAAGGATGCTTTGCAGGCGTTCGCACTCGATGTTGCATAATAGGTTTCTTTTTTTTTTTGATCTGAAAACAGCTGTTGCAGATAATCAGCACAAATTTAAAGCCGCTAAACATAATATATTACAAATTCATCGGTTTTTTTTTATTGCAGATATTACTGCTAAGTAGCGGTGACAATAGCAAGGGGTAGATCTGGCAGACGTTTTGTTAAGTCTAATTACTTATTACAACCAAATTATAACTATACATAAATACCACCGCTTTTTCTAGATTTGGGCAGCATTCAATGCTTCCGCCTGATAAGGAGGCTTGGCCTTGCAGAAGCCAAGATGTTAAGTGGTTTAGTTTCCACCTCCTAAAATGTCCAAAATGTGTTCATTTTACCCCTGCAGCAATGTCATTCAGTCAAGGGAGAGTTGTTTGAGCACCCATTTGAGCACTCCATTCCTTGAGAGACCAGTAGTGGGCCCGACCTGAATGTAGAATTTGTTTCCACGAATCCTGGTTTCAGCAGCTTGTAGGTACCTTTCACGATCCTGTAAAGTTGTAATAATGTGTTTGAAATATAAGTGTGGATTTATGTCTTAGCAATGCTGATTAAATTAAGTAAGGGCACATTTTTAAATTGCACGGTTTGCGTTGGAAACTGACCTCTGCATTCATCTCATACATGTCTGCTGCTGTTTTTTCCATCAGTTTCTCAGCATCAGTGGTGAATGCAGTAAACATATAAGATCCAGTTTCATCAATAGCCTCAAATGTGATGTTCATCCTACATTTTTCAAAAGCAAGAACATTGTTTTGGGTGGGGGTTGTCATAGGGAATAACCTTGTTGTTTAGTCTTTAAAAAAATAATTGCGTACCGAGGTACAGAAGTCACATTTACTCTCTTGCAGGTAGTGCAGCTGTATTTCACATTAATGTCTTTCTTGCTTCCTGTCCCACAGTGGCCACAGCCTAGGTATAAATGGACATCCTTCTGATCGAACTCAGGGCTTGAGACATGAAGCCAATGGCGTTCTTCTTGTAGGGTATTAGAAGCCTGGCAATTGAATTACATATTGAAACAGATTTAGGATAGACACATTTAATCTGGGTTTCCTTTTGTACTTTTTTTATTTTTTGGGCGGTAATTTTCTGATGTTTTATATCGTGGTTGATATGTGGACTGGTCACCTTTTACCTTTTTTTGGCGGAGTTTCTGTGTTGTGGTTGGCACCCTTCCTGTTGCTGGAGAACGTATCCCTAATACTTGCTGTTGTTTATCCGAGATTTTTGCCTTATTTGTCGTGCTCCTAATCACAGTGTTAAACAATTTAGTTATACTTTACTGCAACCTTGTAGTTGCTGTTATTGTGTTTTTGGTGTGCGTGGTTTGGTGTTTCACTGGAGCCAGTCTTTTATTTGTTGATTTTATCAGCGCTGCATGTGTTTTGAACCGCATTTACTCATCATAAAATGACAATACTTACCAAGCACGAAGCATATCGGCCTTCTCCCCTTCTGGATTAAGCTTGACAAATGTTGATGATGTGGTTGACATTGAGAAGCCTGCATGTAAATTTGCATATATAAATTCCAGTTTGAAAGTTAATAGTTAAAATCTCATGCCTCTCTAATATTCCAATCCCACTATGTACCTTTGTGATGAGACGGCTTTAGAGAGGTGAAACCGATGATTGGGAATGTTCCAGCCATTTCCTCTAGTTGCAGCCCTTCTCTGGTAGCCAATTCTGCCCATGCTGTAATAATGAGCGGTTGGTCCGTACTGCACGTTTTTTGAAAGGCCGTTACTATGATCTGCTGTGAAGAGGAATCACTGCACTAATATTTATTATTATTTTTGTTGCGTAATGTTTGTACCTATGATCCATTATGACCCACTCACGTACATCTAGAGGGAGGCCATCTGGACGCGGTACCTGGCGTACTGGCTCCACATATATCAGGATCCCAACAACATCTGCAGTTTTGCAAAGAAGAAAATATTTATCAAGCATACAACAAAATTACTCCAGTAGCATACTGTTTATGTAAATTCATGTTTACTAAAATTTAAATTGAAGTTGTGATTATTATTGCTCACCATATTTGTCATCGGGTGATACATTTCTCGGTATGGCAGCGATGGCTATATACTCAGGACCCAGTGGTGGTTTAGACCCTTCAACAGGTCTGATAATGGTATTAGCGCCAAAGCTAAGTTGGAAAGGATGGTCATCAGGACTGTATCGATATTTTTCAGGCATTGGCCTGATCTTCGCATTTGAGATATCATATTCCACTTTATTCTGTATTATGTTCTCATACGCGGCAATGTCATCATTGTATAGGATAGTCTTAATTTTACCACCCTGTATTGATCGTACAGAAATTTTTCATTAGTTCTTCTTATTTGTACCTGCAGTTAGTCTCAGCTTTATACAACACCTAAATACTTGGATTGATTGGTCTGTTAAGGCTCCATTCTCAACCAACTTTTATACTGTAATTTGTCGGTTTTCGCATGCTCTGACGATCTTTAATTAAAGGAGAGGATGGAATTTGAATCATAATAGCATTTAATCTTTTAGGTTCAGTGTTCTTTACACTGTTTTAAAAAAGCATGGCCATTTTACTGCCAAAAATCAGCCAATTCCTTTTTTTTTAACAAAAAATGTGGTGTGTTAATACATTTGTTCAACAAAGGTGCATTTTTGCTGTGGAAATTATCAACGACATAGCTACTTGCAGTTATCAAATTAATAAGGGACATTACATTTATAGAATATTGTAGTTTGCTGTAGATACATTTTTTCAGTTCATTTCAGTTAATGTCAATGTTACTTTTAAGAATTTGGTTGTACCTGACAGTAAACCATTAAAAATACCGTTCATGCACCATTCTTTAGATATGATCAGCTACTATATACATGATAATCAAGTTCCTTAAATTTTAAATACCTCTTCATCTTGAAAAACTATCCTCTGGAAATTCAGCAGCTTGTTTTTGGGTGAAACTTGTGTATTGCCCTTGTCTATAACTTTGAGGCGAATTGAATGTGCTCCAACTTTATCATCTAAGTCCTTCACAAGTTTTTTTTCAGGTTTCATGGCTCCTGCAAGAAACAGATTCACAGCTTATTTTTTAGAAGAATTGGATGGATTACTTTTTCTTCTAACTCTCTGCTGCAAGATTAATATCTGGTGATATTTTTAGTGAGCTCATCTCAGAACACCTGAAATTGATAGGATTACTTACCTTTTTTTTCTGTACCGTTAATGAAGATCTGCAATTGTTGCAATTTTTTTTTATGTTGTTGAGGTGGTAATGTTGAGAAATATTTTAGTTAGCTTTGACTGTTGTTTATTATCTTGCTGGATTTTGGAAAGTTGTTTGGGTATGGCTGATTTAACCACTCAGTTACTCAACCATGCCATTGTAAGGTTAACAGTTACACCTCACCACTACCTCCTGTCATTTCTACCATGCTTTTGGCTGCCAAGTTATTGATTTTCAGCCTGAGTGGTAGATTCTGGTACTATTTATTTGATTTTTCTTGTCTACAATTTTTTGATTCGTGATATTCATTCTTTGAAAAAGTAAACAAAGTACTACTAAAGTACGCAAAAATAAAGTACTCTAAAGTTTATAATAATGAACAAGAAATGCCAAGAAATGACAACTGAACATTGCTTTTTTAAATGGATTACCTAGTACAACCTAAGCTACTCTAGAATAGTACTTTAAGAAACAATTTTCTAACCTCTATTTTAGTTAGTTGTCCTAGTACAGTTACTGCATGACTCTTTCTAAGGAGAGTGAGATAATGTGTACTTCCTTTTTTTTTTTTGAACTGCTTAATTAACAACATCTGCTTTCAGAGCCTCATGTCCATGTAAATGTAATGTTTGATGCTAAATATGGAGCAAGGCTGTCTCCTTGACCTAGCCGTAGAGCATCAGCTGTTAGTTGGTGGTAGTGTCAATAGTCTTTGCTGCTCCTGTTAACCACTTAACTGGCAAACAATATTGCATGGTAATAAACTGTCTCCATTCATAAGAATTCTAGTGTAGAACGGATAACAATCAGTAAAGCGTGTTCCTTAAGTTCAGAATTAAATGGTAACTGGGTTAGCGCAGGTAAGACCCTTAATATTAAACAGGCTGCACTGTAAGCCGATTAGGCTTAGCACATATTCATAATTCAATAGTTGAACGTAATATTGGTATTGCAATAAATCTTAAAGACATAATCCATCAATCCCACGCAAAATAAAAGCCTGTTCAGTTTTCTTACATAATTCAGCCTAAATTTTATTTAGATGTCGATTTGTACAAAGCAACTAAGTACAGTTTTCGAATACAGTTTCGAGAACTGTTCTTGGTTGATTTGCATTTCACCAAAATAACCTAAGTAGCCAAAATGTTCCTCAATAGAAATGAGCGTCTGTATCTTATGGATAGCAGTTTGTAAGACGGTTTCAGATTTAGGCCTCAACTGAATAGGTGATGCCATGTCTTTTCCCTGTAACATTAAAAGAGTTACGTCATTAGTTTTGGATTGTGTATAACTTATTTTCTTTTTTGATATATATATGAGCGCTCTTCTCCTCCAAATAAATGCACTGATCTATGTGACTCACCTGGCAAGGTCATCGAATCCCGGCCCTTTGCAACACTTCAAAGGACACGACATTCTTCACTAAATTGTTTGTTGTCTCAACAGCTGTTTGATGATGAAGCACCTTCAGTTCCTAAGCAGATCGAGCGCGTGATAAAGCCACATATAACTGTCCATGGGAAAAACAAGGTTTGGGTAGATATACTCCTGCGCGCTGTAACGTCTGACCTTGAGCCTTGTTAATGGTCATTGCAAAACTAAGTTTGATAGGGAACTGTTTTCTTTGGAAATTGAATGGAAATTTGGAGCTTTTAGAAGGCCTCAGGGTTATCCTTGGTAGGAAAACCCGCTCACCTTTGTAAAAACCTGTAGAAATTTCGCACTCAATCATATTTGGGAAGAAACGCTTGCAAATTAAACGCGTGCCATTGCATAGCCCTGCCGCTGGATCCAAATTCCTTAATAGTATTACTGGTGAATTTTCCTTCACAACCAGCTCATGAGGAGTCATCCCAGGGGGACAAAGAGAGTGAAGAAATTCAGCAGGATATACATTTGAATGGTCATCAATAACGCTGTCAAAGCTCTTGTAAATATGACTCTGGCCTGGGAATTTATCTATCAACATACGATTTATTGAGTCAACATCATTATTCCTTGGCGTTAATATGGCCCTCTCAGTAAATATGTCTGTACTGAAATTTTGGTCTTGAATTTCTGGGAATACAGCATCAATCAGCAGTTGCTCTGGTTCTTTTTCGCTATGTGGTTTGATCATTAAATTATCAGGCAAATTAATTAGTCCATTCTCAGTAGTCTGTAGTTCTCCATTACCTAGCTTCAGCAAGAATTCGGAGAATTCAGGATCAGCCCTAGCCCTGATGTTTTCAGTCAGGCTAAATTTGGTCAACAGTGGCCAAATAGCTGAACTTACAATGCTCGCATCTACAGCCTCTTGCTGTGTACGTCGTGGTAGAACTGGAAGCACTTGCCGAAAGTCACCACCAAAAACAATAACCTTCCCTCCAAAGGGTTCATGACTGCTGCAAATATCTCTAAATAACATATCAACTGCTTCAATATTCTGTTTTTTAGCCATTGACGCTTCCTAGAGGATTCGACAAAAGGTTACCCTAAACTCTTGAGTAACGTGCCCTCTCTTACCATCATGGCCACAAAAGATTCAAGCGTGCCTTCGACAAGGCTTATTATTTTACATACGTAAGTGGTTTGCTTTTTACAGCAACCCTACAATTATTCTTAAAGCTCTAACTACTGGCTTGGAAGTTCCTTAGGCATACTAACAGTTTCCCTGGCAATTGTTTCAGCAGCTGCAGGTATGGTGAGGGTCCAATTTGCTGGCCCTCTTTCTGATTTAACACCCCTAGCTTTTTTGGGTGGAGGAGGCAAGGATAAGCCAGACCGCACCCCATACGCTGGACCTTCAGGGGTGTGGTACCCATCTGCTATAAAAACAGGAATGGATTCCAAATCAGATGGTAAGCAAATGTGTCGGTCTCTAGACAACAAATATCTCCGCCTCTGAAACCCACACTGAATCTGCGAATACTTCATCCTGTTGAAGTTAGCATCTTTCACAGTAAATCCATAAAGGGTTTGAAAATATTGGATAGCTTTCTTGGCCAAACTTTGTTTTGCATTGTCTACAGTGTCACAGCCATCTCCAATAAAGAACCTTTCTTTGAATGCGTGGTCCGGCCAGGTTATTGTAAAACAACAAACATAGAGTCCACTTGCTTGGACTATGAAATCAACCTCATCAGCAGTCACTTGATATGCAGCCACAACCTGTAGCCAAATGCCCCATAGATCCACGGTGATTTTCTTTGGCAGGCTAGTTGGAACCTTCACTTTCCTGTTCCTTATTAACCCGCACTTGCTACCAGGCGAGTCGTGATCTACCGACTCTAGCGCGTTCCGCTTCTCCTTAAAGAACTGACAGCAAGCCTTATACTTGTTTCTCCTTTCTAAATTGACATCTTCTATGATCACCTGTTTTTTCTGAACCAGGAAATCCACAGCCTGTTCAGCAGCATGTTCCTCAGATTCAGCAAGGCTTTGGCCTTTTTCACCTTTAAAAAAACATGCTGTAGGGCCAGGACCTCTAAGAAGCACCAAATTTGCCCTGTCCATTGCTAAATTGGCTTGGCTGTATATCGGGTCTGGCCACTGAAGCGCCTTGGTTATTTCAGACAAGAGACAACGGAATGAAATCCTGAACTCCTTTTTTTCCTGATCCATTTGAAACCTTACCTGTAACAGCCACAAATTAAAGCACTACCGAGAAGTAAAAGTTCCATTGCCCCCAAGAAATCCAGATCATCAAAATACCTTGTATTTCAAATTAGGCATCACCTTTTTCTATTTATTTAAAGACATCTGACCTCGTTAATGAAGTTATCTGTTTGAGACAACATCACACATCCCTCGCATTCTGTGTGCCAACCTAGGACTACCCATCTAGGCAGAATTTCTAATGCCTTATTCACAAGCTTTATTATCTAGTTCTGCAATAACATAGTCTGCGCTAAACTGGCTGAACACCCAACAACGGACTCTCCCTCTAAAAAGCGGCACTTTATTCCCTAAAAGATCTGAAACTAATGAATCTAAACAACGTGTACATTCACAAATTAACCAACACCACATGTTTTGATAACCAAGCGACAAACCGTGCACGAAAGACCCAAACCCAAAAAACCATGTACCTATCGTTACTATAAAGTAATTTCCCAAAACTCTAGTTCTGAACGAAAATATACCGTTACCAATAACTGCTACATTGCACTGGTCGACAATCACATGATCCCTACCTTTTTTTTTTTAAACCCAAAAAACATTAAACATTGAATGCACGATATCAGCAGGCCATATTTGCATAAACTACTGTTACAAACAACTATCAAACTACTAACACTGCATGAACATACTGTAACACACACCAAACATGTGTTACATCTTTGTTTCTAAACAGAGCACACAAAATAAAGTATTATACACATTGTCTCGTAAGCATCAAGTAGTACGACAGACCCAATTTTGAAACTACAAACAAAAATGGCAGTCACTGAGATTTTTTAAACAAATATCGCATGCTCTAATTTTTTTTGTTTGGGGGTGCCAAAAAATGTTGAGTACCCTTTTTTTTACCTCTGAACTCAAATGCCTCCACTGCTCTCCCAATTCGTTATCTGCAGAATAAACACCCAAAAAATTAGCAATGTAAACAAAGAAAGAAGAATTCGTGTGCCTGAGTTAAAGGCAATTTTTTACCTCAACCTTGTTCATGCACCACTGTAATTTTCCAATCCCTATTAGTGATATATACAGCTAAGTGGCCATTTCCCAGACCTGCATGTTACTGTTCAAGCTGTGCCCTGTGACATCACCAGCCCTTACCCCCCTTACTTAATTCACATGCTTAGAAGCAAACCTCAATCAAGAGTCAATTCACCTTATATTGTTTGTTCAACTTATTATATCTACACCTTACCTTAAGTACAGCCTAAGCCACACTACACTGTAATAAACCATAACAATTAGAAACCAAGTAGGCATATAATAATAAGAATCAAGTACAATCCTATTAATTATTTTCGTCTCAAACCTTACTTTTATGGCATTTCCAATCAACTACTAAGCTACTACTCTACCAAGGGTCACCTCACCTTACATTAGTTGCCATAGTATATTAGCAAAAGGTACAGCCTAACCCTAACCCCACCCTAATCAACCATAACACTTTCACAAATAAAGAAGTACTATCAGAGAAGCTATACGTATCTCATCCCAAATCTTTCTGACATTTCTACTCAACTACTAAGCTAAACACTCTTCCCTTGCTAAACTACACAGTGAACCATACTCCCTACCACCAGTCATTAGCTTTCCCCAGAATTTCACGCATGATCATTCACTATAACCCACAGTCACACTATAAACTGTCAACTTTAATTTTTATTATACTTGGAAATCCGCATTCCTAAATGACCGTTTAAACGCATTCCTTAATTGTTTTCCGTAAACAAATTCGCACTTAGATTATCCCGCGTCTTTAAAACATACAACCAAATGCGTTTTAACCGTGAATAAACAAGGTGAAATTAAAAGTAACAAACTCCGAATAGATTAACTATAAAACATAATTACTGGAAAGCTGTCATTAAAATCCATTATAGAAACACGATAAAATTAAACCACAAAATTAAGAGCAACACAAACCCACACGATTAAGATATTACCAAAAAATTCAAATTTACAACGACCTCGACGATATTCCGTAAACTAAACACCTCCTTTTTGCACATTACTGCTAAATCGGAACAGTTATAATCGCACTTATAACGAAATACCAATACCATTAAGCTCATAATCTGTAAATTAAACGACTCTTCTTTGCAAATTGCTATTTAGAAGTAAACTTAAATATTCGACAGTCAATTACACTTTTTTTTTTTTAAAAAAAGGATCCATTGAATGCTTCTTATACAATGTGGTATTGACAATCTGTTGGATAAAAACATAGTTTGGGCCGAATGGTAAAAGGCCGTCATCTCGCAAATCATTTGCAAGTATTCAATAGAGAAACAATTCCAGCAATCCAAAAAAAAGGCCCAAAGAAAACAAATAAATAATTTCGAAGTATTCAACCCCCCCAAAATTCCAGCAATCCTAAAAAACGGCCCAAAGTCAAGAAATAACCAAGTCCAACCCAAGAAGTGGTACTATTCATTGAGGAAGTTACTATTCATTAGTGAATAGTAACTTGGTGTATGCATATTTAAGGTAAGGTGTAGATTTAACGAAACATGCCCAAATCTC
>LHUT01003434.1:801-15804 GCA_001412135.1 Silene latifolia subsp. alba
ATTTAATCCCTTATATTCACTTTACTTTCCATCTTTGCCTCTACTTTTACCCTCTTTTATCATGTTACTGTTGATGTGGTACGGAGGGAGTATTTGGATCCTGTGATTAGGAGTAATTATATGTCTTTTTTTAGCGAACAAACTTTTTTGGTAAATAACATATTGGCTGAGATTATTGTATGTTTGCTAGTCATTTTTTTTTTACCGTATTCTACTAATGTTATCCGCTATTATAAACTTGCTTTTACTAGTTGTCAAAGAGCGCATTTGAGTGAACAAACTTTTAGTGACCATATCTTTCCGTCATGAGTTTCAAACTCGACAATTTTTTTTACGAAAAATTCACGTGGTATCTCTGAACTATGCCATTTTGCACGTGGTACCCAACTTTTTAAGTTTGTGAACAAAGTACTCTCGAGTTTTGATTTTCAAGCATGACATGCCATTTTTATTGTTCTTAAAATTTTTAATTGAGCATAAATCATAGACCAGAAATCGGATTTTATCAATTCTTTTTTTCAAATTGATCAACTCTTTGAGATCTATAATTTGTCAAAACGAAAATGGTTGTTCGGAAATTTAAGATCGAAGTTATGGTTGATTTGAAGTTTTCGTACAAAAAAACCCTACGAAACGTCAGTCGCATTTTTTTTCTTCAAATCATAGATTATAACGAGATAATCATTTAGAACAAAAACTGGTCGATTCTGAATTCTTGTTTAGAAGTTATTCTCAATTGAATTTTTCTATAGCGACAAAAATGGTATGTCATGCATGAAAATCAAACTCAAACGTAAAGGGCATTATGTACATAAACTTAAAATATTGGGTATCATGTGCAAAGTGGCAAAGTTCAAGAGTACCACACTACCACGTGAATTATCCGTTTTGTTTATTTTTTTTCTCAAATCGTAAGTCTCCGAAAAATGTTTAATTTGAAAAAGAAAAAAAAAACGTTATGTTATAAACTCATAAACACCGAAATATATTGAATATCCAAAGAGCAAAACCGCCTCTATCATCCATAATACAAAATCTCATTTTAGACGGACACTATCCGTCTAAAGTTATAGACGGGTCAAATATATCACCACTTTCATAATAAGACAAACAAAAGATGAGATGATAGAGATTATCTTATTATAAAAATAATGACATATTTAACTCATTTACATCTTTAAATCAGGTCTACAATGAGACTAACTCCATCCAAAATACTTCCGTCCTAACTCGTAAATATCAACATGGTCTCTCTCGATTGGGGAAGTCGGTCGATATGCTCACATAATTAGTAGCCCACACCCATGTCCCATGATATTAAATAAGATTTGGAACAGAAATGCTAAAACCAAGGGGAAACAGCAGAGCATGAAAACAATCAACTTGGATTTTTGTAATGCTGCTTTTCCCACCTCACTCTACTCTTCTCTTCTCTTCTCTTCTCTTCACTTCACTTCACTTCACTTCATCAGTTTATATATACTCTTACTCTCTAACTAATCTAATCTAAACAACAAAGATTTCATCTTCACATTCTTTATCCTTTCTTCCTTGTTTTTCTCACTCAACTCTGAATCACTTTGACTCCCTCAGATTCTTTCATTTTCCTCGTATTTCAAGGTGAAACATTTCAACCACCCAAATATTTGGCAAAATTATAGGTGCCCATTTTGTTAGAATCAAGGATTAACATCTAAATTAAGTAAGTTAAGGTAATCTTTTTCAACCATTATTCATTTTATTTCAATTTTAATGCATTTTTCCCCTATATTTTCTGTAATGCATTATTAAGCAGATCTTGATAATGGGATATCTATGAAAATTTGATTTTTGGAAGTCATGTGGTCTTCAAACAACTTTGTTTAATTATGGGATTGCAGCAAAGTTAGATCTTTTTGGTGTATAACTTCAAGGAAGCAAATTACTTTTTGAGATTAAAATGGGTATGATATGATTGATATGATATGATTTGTGCATGGCTCTTTAAAGTTGTTTTTTGGGTTTTTCTAGGTGTTTTTGTGAATTATGATTCAAATTGTTACGAGTATTATTGTTAGGGACCTTCTCTTTTCTAACTTCTCCACTGTCAGATAAATAAATATAATTTCGCTCACTTGCATAGTTGCATACCAATAGTTGATGAATCTATTTAATCCTTTTATTAGAGGAGAAGGTTGGAAAAAAGACCGGAAATAGAAGGAATTTGAATCATCTCCATTTCTTTTAGGAATTGGAGTGGCCATTTTCTCTCTTAAACTCTTTAAATAATATTTTTTCTACTAAACCTTATTATTCCTTTATTTTTACTCATAAATTTAGAACAATTCGATAACCCCAAGATGCGATCTGGGCTACTGAAAGGAAATGACCTCTCCATTTCTTTTTAGGAAATGGAGAGGATCTCCACTCAAATAGAAGATCCTTGGCAAAACTCAATAATTTACATATTTTGTAAATTTTTTGTTTTTTCTCAAATGATTTTTCTTTATGCATTGATGTGGGTTGGTTGCCTTGTTTTAAGGGCATGTTAATAACATCAAAGATGAAATGATTGTGTCAGTCGTTATGTGAGAGCATTTTATTTTAGTTACTTCAACTTTTCTATGATGTATTTGGAGTGACAGATTACATAATGGTGTGATGTTATGACCACCTTGTCCTTGCTTTATGATTATGAACCTTCAGAAATACATTGATTGGGAGTCCATTTTTGAAATAATNCCGTACTCATTATAAACACGCCATTGGTAGTGGCGTGTTTTAGGTCCAGAAATCCCGAGCCTACGTGCACACCATTTTGACAAATATTTTCAAAACCGACCCAAAACGACAAATATTTTATTTTTGACCATTATTTCAAAAATGGATTCATTGATTGGTTGAAATTAGGACTGTGCATGGGAATTTGATATGTATGTAATGTAGCTTTCATCATTAAATTTGATAATAAACTCATATACTTCATCTCGGTTTCTCTACATTAGTGGGGACTATGGTTTAGACTATTTTGAACTGGAAAGATTGAAGATTGGTAGCATAATATTAATATCTTAGAGCTACGGGCCTAGACAATTTTGTTAATGGAAAGGCGGGTTTACACAAATACTGTTAGAAACCGGATACAGCCCATCAAGTTTCATGATCCACACTAGTGAAAAAGTAGTTACAAAACTAAGCCGTTTTACAATATGCTAGACCCCTCTTACACAAGTATTTGCGAATAAAGCTAGGCTTAATCTCGAAAAGAATTTAATTTCTTGTGTTCGGGGCCCGAATACTTGTACGTAAATATGCCAATGACATCTTGAGAACCCCACCATCATGAGGAAAGTGGAAAGGTGTAGTGACTAGGAAATCTCATTGTTTGTGATAGGTTTCAGCCATTTTTAGTGTTACATATCTGCTTTGATTGTTAGATCTGCAATTCTGCATCCATTAGTATTTTTGATGCTATTAAATGTTGTGTTAGTCCCATTACTACGTTTTTGTTTGTATGTTGTTTGTATTTCAGTCTGCTTATAAGATTCAATCTTTTTCTTGCTCTTTTTCTTTAGCATTTGAATGACAAAAATATGAAGTGGTTTGATCACATTATTATATGCTGGTATATCGGTTTTACAGGTCAGTAGACTGTAATTTTTTGCAGTAACTTCGCTACATTCCTTTTGATCTGATTTCTGATAATCTGTTAGCTGTGACATCGACGATTTATTTTATGCCACCTCAAATTTGTTTCAATACTTGGACTTTGTCGTTGGTGGTGGATATATGTTTCAGCGAGTCTTGTATGAAACAATCTTACATATGAAACCAATCTAATTCCTTGCGTCATGTAAGCTTTTGTAGTTTTGTGTATTAACTTTGCTAGTCTTACGATGTTTCAGGCTGTTTTTACTTTTTACCGGATTAGTTTCTCTAAGAGTATTCATATTGTGTATCCTGTATTTGATGTTTGGTTTTGGACTTCATCAATGCAGGGAAATCAGCAAGTCCTAGAAAGATGAAGTATAGTAAGGACGACAAGCCACATCATCCTGACAAAGGCTTGAGGATCGTCCCCCTGTCACTAATAGTACTTCTATTATGTGGGCTGTCGTTCTATTTCGGTGGCGTGTACTGCCCTGATAAGAATCTACTTGGGGCTAAAGATATTACCGATTCTATTACTAAACCATTGATGAAGATTGGATCAGGAGCCGCATCTCTGCAGATTAAATCTTTCTCTTTCCCTGATTGTGGTGCTGATTATCAGGACTATACTCCATGCACGGATCCAAGGGTATATTACTTTTTTTTTTTTATCATAAAGTTATCGACTGCTTTTGTAGATTGGCAAAAGCTTACGTACTAATTCCCATATTAGATGGTCTTATGATGATATTATCATTAGACTGAATGATAGATGTATGTGACAAAAAATTGAGGTCGCCCGGTTAGTAATTCTGTAAGTTAGTAGGTTAAATAGTATTTAGGAAAAAACTAATACGCCCTTCGTCCCAATCATTTGTTTACCTTTTTTATTCTTTGTGAGGGGTAGTTTAAATGTTGAATTAGTTAGTCTCATGTTATGTTAACATGAAACTTATGTTTAAAAGGTCCTACGGTAGGATGGAGATTTGATGTTTTGGAGTAGGCTTTCCTAGTTGAACGTTCACAGCCTTAAAACGTTGCCTTGATTTAATGTAGTATAGTCTCATGCAAATTTTTTTGGATGATGTTAATTTACACAGAGGTCTTTATTACGATTTTCTAAAACGGAACATACTCTCAATTATTCCATTGTTTTTATGTTATTTATTTTTGTAGAGATGGAAAAAGTACGGTTATCAAAGACTAACTTTCCTCGAGCGACATTGTCCACCAATCTACGAAAGAAAAGAGTGCTTAGTTCCCCCGCCAGATGGATACAAACTGCCAATCAGATGGCCAAAGAGCAAGAATGAATGTTGGTACAGGTAAATTGCTTATATAGTCAAATGGACATTGCTGCAATTGAGGTGGTATCCTATAATTTCAAAATCGATATTGTTTCTAATTATATATGATTATTGTTGCAAAATATTTGCAGGAATGTGCCATATGATTGGATTGACAAACAGAAATCTAATCAAAACTGGCTTAGGAAAGAAGGAGAGAAATTTCTCTTCCCTGGTGGAGGCACAATGTTTCCAAAAGGAGTCAGTCACTATGTGGATCTTATTGTTGACCTCATTCCTCAGATGAAAGATGGAACTATTCGTACTGCTATCGACACCGGTTGTGGGGTGAGTCTCATATTATGTATGCTTTTGAATTTTGATTATTTGCTTCAACAAATACGTGATCTTTGAATGTTCTCATGAAACCCATTTTCAAGCTAAAATATCCTTGATGTGTAAAATTATGGTTTTTAGACAAATACGGAGTAATAATATTATCCCACTTTTTGGGAAGGTTGCAAGCTGGGGAGGGGATTTGCTGGATCGAGGAATTATAACGGTTTCTCTAGCTCCAAGGGATAACCATGAGGCGCAAGTTCAATTTGCCTTGGAACGTGGTATTCCGGCAATCTTAGGAGTCATTTCAACCCAACGACTTCCATTCTCTTCCAACTCATTTGATATGGCTCACTGCTCAAGATGCCTTATTCCATGGACTGAGTTTGGTATGCTCTCCGGCCTCTCCCTATAAGCATCCTTTGTGTGAACCCCATCAGTCCATTTATAAGCCACTGAATTTTTTTTTTTCTTTCTGTTACATAGGTGGATTATACCTTATGGAAATACACCGTATACTCCGACCAGGAGGGTTTTGGGTTCTCTCTGGACCTCCAGTGAACTATGAGCACCACTGGCGAGGGTGGAATACCACTATCGAGGAACAAAGATCTGACTATGAGAAACTTCAAGAACTGCTTACTGCTATGTGCTTCAAGTTATTTGACAAAAAGGACGATATTGCTGTATGGAGGAAAGCGTCGGACAATGAATGCTATGACAAGAAACTCGCTAGTCCTGATGCTTACCCCCCAAAGTGCGACGACAGTGTCGAGCCTGATGCCGCTTGGTACACCCCCCTTAGGTCATGTGTCACGGTGCCAAACCCAAAGCTTAAGAAATTGAGTTTGAAATCCGTATCAAAGTGGCCCGCACGTTTGACTACTGCACCTGACCGCATATCTGAGGTTCCTGGGGGAAGTGCTGGAGCCTTTAAGCATGAGGATAGCAAGTGGAAGGTTAGGGCAAAACACTACAAGAAATTGCTCCCGGCGATTGGAAGTGATAAGATTCGAAATGTAATGGATATGAATACATTATATGGGGGTTTTGCAGCGGCTTTGGTTCAGGATCCTGTTTGGGTGATGAACGTTGTGTCGTCCTATGGTGCTAATACGTTGCCTGTGGTTTATGATCGTGGACTCATTGGAGCGTATCACGATTGGTAATTTATCATAATCCCTCGCATCGCACCTGTTTTCTTTCCATTTTGAATTGAATCTATGGCCCGCTAGTCTTAAGCTCGCTCTGCTTCTCATAATGTGAAGTAGCAGTAGAGCAATAAAATTCTCAATGTAGTTTACATCTGAATTATCTGGTCTTTCTGTGTTTTAAAACAAGGTGGGCAAGGTGCGTACATCTGAAGTCTGAACCCGTTACGCACCTTAGGTGGGAGGCTGTTTATACAAACAGCCATTTGATGAATTGTGTTTCCATTGCTAGTTTCCTCTGCTATCAAGTTCTGCGAACGGTCAGTGTGCTTATTATTGAACCTTTATGTGATGTAGGTGCGAGCCATTTTCGACCTATCCAAGAACATATGATCTTCTTCACATGGATGCCCTCTTCACTGCTGAAAGCCAAAGGTAAACTCGCTAAATCCTTTTTTATTTTCTTCAAATTAGTCTTGATGAAAACAAAAGCAGCTGGGTATTTTCTTTCTAAACACGTAAAATCCGTGTTCATAACTTCATATTACCTCGCGTATATCAGTAGATGATACTTGAACACTTGATTTTAAGCCAAAAACATTTGGAACTTTCTCAGAAATAGCCTACCCCGACATCTTGGGGACGATCACGTTTCAAAATACATCTAAACAAGTCTGAGTAACATAAAATAAAGCTCCCTCACTTTTCAAATACATGTAAACGAGTCCGCGTAACACAGAATAAAGGAGCTCCCCTAATATCGAATTATATATGAATAGGTGTGACATGAAGTATGTGCTTCTGGAAATGGATCGAATTCTTCGACCCAACGGGTACGTAATCATCCGAGAGGCAAGCTATTTCTTGGACGCCATTAATACCATCGGCAAGGCAATGAAATGGAGTTGTCACAAGGAAGAAACCGAGTACCGTACAGAGAATGAAAAGATACTAATTTGCCAGAAGAAGCTCTGGTATTCTAAGAGTTCAAGTTGATGATCCAAGGGGACCTGTCTTTAAGCGAAAAGTTGGAATGACCTGTACGAGTGTCGGGTGGAGTTTATAAATATGCATTGGTGTGAATTAGATAGATGAAGAGCACATGTAAAGAAAAAGCCAGCATATATATAGACCATCCTGCATCCTGAAGAGGACGCTACCTGATTAATCATCGGAGATATCAAAGAGATGGTAATGCTGAAATTCATCGATTTTTAAAATGTTGGAATTAATAAGGTTTGATTAGATTGTAGGATAACAATTTTTATTCTTAATTAAATTATAAAGCTCTAGGTTTTATTCAGTGAAGCTCAAAATAGCAGTGAAATGATGTTCGGATGTGCCTCTATTGCTCAAGTTATATCAGTTGAAAGCATACGCAATATTTTGTCAAAATATATAATGGTTATGACTTACGAGTTGCACCTCTTTTAGAAATATCAAAATAGTTATTTTCATCGAGATGAAAAATGACATCGTCAACGATTCAGTCCTCTAGCACAATACAGTGAAATCCATAACATCAACGATAATCTTGGAAGTATTATGAATCGTAAAGTGTGAACAAGAACTTGCCCAAGATTGTCTTTTATTTAGTTTATTTAAGACGAAACAATTGTCCATAAATGACAAGTACAAAGTATTTAGGATAATCTTAACGACTATTATTCTCATGAACAAGATATAGGGTTCAAAGAAATTATTTTATTATATGCCACGATAATCAAGAAATAATATTGTAAAGATCAAATTACATTCTCCAGAAATGGTGAGGAAAAGTGCCGAGGAATTGCACACCATTAATTCCAGCCTCGAGCACATGAAAAAGAAAATAAATATCAAAACCCATATAAAATACAAATGTTTTCCGCCTTTAAGAATTCTATATGATCCTGCTAAAAGAATTTCTTTAATGTACAGAATGAACTTGCCACATAACCTCGCCTTTTGAGAACCCGAAACCACCGGGAACCTTTATTAACAACAGCTGATATTGAAACAGCAATAAAGAATTTAGAAAGACATTTGGAATCCGGACAGTGTTCTGATGACGCCCTTTCATGATCATCAGTTTGATGCATCTCGGCTGTAATATTGGTCGAGAGTCTTTGCTGGAATACGGTGGAGCAACTCACGGGGGAATATTCTCAGGAGTGTCCATGCCAGATCGAGCGATTGGAAAATTGTACGAGTGTCATATGCTCCCTGAGTCACAAACTTCCTTTCAAATTTCTCCAAAAACTCCAGGTATAGCTGAACGTGTCAAAGACAAATGAACGAGTTAATTCTAGAAAAATATCTGGATATGGAAAAATGAATTTTAAAAACAAATCCTCGGATGAACTTATTGAAATATATCATGAGAGTGGCCCATATTATGGGTAGTTGTTTCATGGGTGCAATTTCTAGTGGGTTAATGTGTATATCAGTATATGTGTGGGGTACTGGGGGATATTAGTTTGGATTAGATTGGTCTCACGACATACGAAAATGAGACAGTCTCTCAAGGACTGGAAATAAAAGAGCAAATTTCTACCAGATCTTCTGAGGAAAGTGCTTCTTCTCCGACCACAGCTTTCATGGCCTGAACATCCTTTCCAATAGCATAATTTGCATAAAGCTGATTGGACACGTCAGAATGATCCCTTCTGGTCATACCCTCCCCAATAGCACTCTACAATTATTGTGAGAATGAAAAGTTGAGTGACAAAATAAGAAACCTTCATAAACGTTGAAACTACTCGTAATTCAGATGATGAAAAGCTTCAGATAAGTTTTACCTTCATGAGACGGGAAAGTGAAGGAAGAACATTGATTGGAGGGTATATCTGCGCATGAACGAGGACAGACTTAAGCTCGTCTGAGATAACTAGATCAAGAAATTGAGAGTAGATAGACAGAATAGCTACTGAAAACAAACACGTACACAGCAAAACAAGATTAAAATTTCGATTATGAGAAACGTACCTGACGATTGTGCAACTGTCTGTCAATATAGATTTGTCCCTCAGTAATGTACCCCGTAAGATCAGGTGTTGGGTGCGTAATATCTAAAATGCAAAACCCATCATGCATTAGCAAGAACATAAATGATGGAGTATATACTTCAGACCATATTAATTAGATATTTGAGGAGAAAAAAAAGGATTATTACCGTCATTAGGCATAGTCAAGATGGGTATTTGGGTGATGGAGCCTTTTCGGCCTTCAATTCGTCCAGCACGTTCATATATTGTGGCAAGGTCAGTGTACATGTAACCTGGATAACCACGCCTTCCAGGCACTTCTTCTCGGGCAGCTGATACCTGGAGTAAGAATGTAAGATGCAAATTGTGACAACAAACTCATATACTAGAAGTATTATCTTCGATCAAAAAGTAATTAGTACTGAAGAGGTAAACTCAATAACCTGTATAATCTTTAATTGTTACACTAGTAGTACCCTGTAGCTACAATGCAAATTCATAAATTTATGACTAAATCCTACATTAGGAAAAATTCCCAAATCATACACGTCACTGCATATATAATAAGCAAAAGGACCATATATTCACCACATTTACTAATAGGACCCTGTATGTTTAATTATCAAGGAGATAAACAAATTATTAAACCATATATACCCCATCTCCCTCAGTCACTTTTTTTTTTCCTCCACTTCCATGTATGCACACTTCAGAATATAATAAGCGAAAAAGACCAATTCACTTAAACTAAACCCCATCAGAGCAACCACCTGACCAGCTAACCATAAGTCCATAAAAACTCAATATCCCATCTCGAGGAGCACTACCACCGCACATTTGGGCGTGCCCTTAACGGGAGAAGACAACAGTGATCACAGTTTTGTCAATGACTTTGAATCTGCACAAATAATTTTGCTTTCCATTTAAAGGTAGGTTGAGGAGGCCAAGAAAAGCGGGGAGGAATGACAATGGCCGGTAGCCTGGCAGGTAGAGAACGGAGGAGGCACAGCCACGCATGTATACGAGTAAGGTCTGTTTGGGAATGTGGAGGAACAAAATGCGGGATAGGTAAGGGGAAGAGAAGGTCATAATAAGATCATAGTGTTTCTCACATCTCTATCAAAGAATGCAGATGGAAATTTACAGATCTCTAAATCTACAACTGCATTGGTATTCTTCTCCCAATTAAATATTTGCCAAATGTTGCTAGCAGAAAATGCACCCCTAAGGCTTCCAAGAGTCGGCGTTATAAAGCAACATCGAAAAACCATTGAATTTTAGTTTAAGCATCTCAAAGATATGGTTTATCAAATGAAAGTTGGTTGTCATGTTACCTCACGGAGTGCATCAGCATAAGAGCTCATGTCTGTCAGGATGACAAGAACATGCTTCCCACATTCATAAGCCAAGTATTCAGCTGTAGTCAACGCGATACGAGGTGTAATGATACGCTCAATTGTAGGATCATTGGCCTGGAACAAGCATATTTCAGATGTTATCACTTAACAGATAATAAGATTCAGGAGCAAAACAAAACAAAAAGGATAGCAGAGCATACAGCAATAAAACTAGAATGATATATACCAAGTTCAGAAAGAGTGTGACTCTCTCCATGGATCCATTCTCTTCAAAATCACGTTTGAAGAACTGAGCGGTTTCCATGTTAACACCCATAGCTGCAAACACAATGGCAAAGTTGTCCTCTTCACCACCAGCCTGACAAAAACAGAAAATCATCAAATACAGTTTCCTCAGCAAACTAAAGAAATAAAAAGCGGAGGCGTATAGGGAGGGGTGCTTAAACACCTGCACTTCTACATACGAACAGTTGCACCAATTAGAAAAATCAAATGATAAACCAGAAAAAAAGCAAACTGGAATAAACAGTACCTATAGCTTCACTACTCAGTAGTGTCAGTACTAAGTTTATCATTTTATGAAAGATAAGAGGGCCTTTTGCAGATAAATCATACCTCCAAATGATTGTCAGACTTCTCCAACCGCTTCACCAAACCAGCTTGACGACAGATTTGTGCAGCAATCTCATTGTGTGGAAGACCAGCGGCAGAAAAAAGAGGGATCTTTTGCCCTCTAGCAATGGAATTCATAACATCGATTGTGGAAATTCCTGTCTGAATCATTTCTTCAGGGTAGGTTCTCTCACTGGGGTTGATCGAACTTCCTGAAATCGGGTTTCAAAATAAGATACCAGACATTCCCAGCAGACAACCTTATTACATAAAGCAGGTTAGGTAAAACTTCACGAGGATTTAAAGCCATACCAGATATATCCAAGTACGCCTCAGGAAGAATAGGAGGACCATTGTCAATAGGTTTTCCAGATCCATTAAATATGCGCCCAAGCATATCCAAAGAGACTGGAGTTTTCAAAACCTGGAAAGAAAAAAAGATGTCAATATACGAATATCAAGTATCCTACACGTAATGCACTTAACTGATCTCGAACATATGATTGCATATTTGCATGTGATAACAGGGTCACAGAAACAAACAGCAGAAACAATCAACAACCATATATATGTCAAGAAGCTGACACTGACTATAATGACATGGCCACTTGAAAAGTTCGGAGGCGGTCTCACGGAATCCAAAGAAATTAAATCCTAACTTATCCTTATCAAAAATAGTACATAAACTTGGGTATGTAGAATGTTGGTGAAAGACCTCAGAGATACACTGAGCAACCGCAACTACCAGCCATTTTTAACAACGCAAAAATCAACAGATCACTAGAAAGAGTTGTAAAATCAATATAGTTAAACTGAGGTCCCAATTAGAGTAATAGTCATACCGTCCAGAAACAAAAATTAAAGTTTAGTTCCAACATTCATTCAACTACCCTCATTAAAAGCTATTTGCTTCAGCACCTGGAAATAAGAAAGCTATGTTACCTCACCCGTAAACTGCACAGTGGTGTATTTGTTATCGATTCCAGAAGTTCCTTCAAACACCTGCCAGCAATGAAAGTTAAAAAATATGGTTTATAAAATTCTTTTCTATGATAAAAAAATATTCAAACTACTGGAACATTCTAAATTAGCATAAGGAATAATGACAGCAGGACAGGTAAAGGTAGTGCGATTGACATGTGTATAACCTAAAATTAAAATCAAAGCCACTGTAGAAGATGCACCGTGTCCCAAATTCTTTTTCCTTGCACTTCAAATTTCATTTTCTTTGGAACGATGCCATATCCATCAGAAGCTGATAGCAACTCACTGGCACATAAAACATAATGACTAGGGCATCTACCTTTAAAGATTTTAGCTTAAGGTCATCATCATTCCTAATCAACTGGGTGTTAAATTCAATTTGTCATCAGCAACATTGGACATTAAATAGAATAGAACTGCATTTACATGTCAATCAAATACATCGTAAGAAATAGCTGGGAGATTAGCATTTGCATAACTATGTTGCAAGAAGAGCTACTTAAAGACTGGTTTAAAACTGTCAGGCATCGCCAGCTTAAGGCGGACAGGAAATCCTTAAACAAATAACTATTTTATGAACAACATCCGGCAAGTGAAAACAAATGAAACTAAATTTTGGAATACAACATCCTTTCATGTGCTTCATCGCGGATAATTGGCACACCAGAATCTATATACACAGATGAAGTCAAAGACTATGCACCATTGTGGGTATTCAATTGACAGTATCTCAAAGTAGTTAATTATTGGTTTATATATATCCTTAAACAGCTACACATAAAAACATACAAACATACAGAGTACCACAATATCTTTCAAAAATAAGTACCTGAACCACAGCCTTCTCACCATCAACTTCTA
This sequence comes from Silene latifolia subsp. alba, assembly GCA_001412135.1. Classification (NCBI taxonomy): domain Eukaryota; kingdom Viridiplantae; phylum Streptophyta; class Magnoliopsida; order Caryophyllales; family Caryophyllaceae; genus Silene; species Silene latifolia. The sequence goes on from LHUT01003434.1 coordinate 13,989, forward strand.
AGACTTGACCTCTACGAGTTGTTCCGTCTCCCAAACGGATATTGACGATTTCTTGGTACTTAGGTCCCTAGAGAGAAGAAATAATGCTTGAAAATTGTTAAATTTAACAAGAGAAATATCCACATTACTAAGAGAACAAAACATTTTCGGGAAAAGATAAAGACGAAGTGAAGACTCAAGTCCTACCTTAACCTTGTCAAGGATGACCAAGGGCCCAGCAACACCTGAAACTGTTCTGTACTCTGCACAATTCAAAAATACAATAAGCATTTATAGAACAAGTCTAGCAAGCTGCAAATATAACGTAAGGCTCGGACCCAAACTTATTTACACATCAAAAAAAATGTTTTGAAGCATTTTTTTATGTTCTTATGATCACCCTGCCTGACAGAAGATATCAAGTTCCTCGACAACTGAGCAAAGACACTCGAAACTCTTTGTAAAAAGAGTTAAAACAAAAAATGTACCCAGTGTATTCCTAGTTTGACCATGGATAGATACACAAACGGCGAGCCTACAAACCCTTTTAAGTTTGATTATATATAATACAAGAGAGGTTCACCTCGCACCACTCCCAGATACAAATTATTGGATCAATCTAAATGACAAATCGGCAATTGTCATATAAACATAATAGAATCACATCTCCAAAGGTCAACCCAACTATATCTCGACTTCTCCACGAACCCCCTTAATCTATCATAACTCTAAGTTTCAAAAGTCAATCTCATTGCTTTCTCATGACGGAAATAAAAAAGAAACACTTTGCAACACGGAAAACTGTCGTTAAATAACCTTTCCAGTGTCAAATGAGCCACAAGGGAAGTATAATCCAAAGGGGAGGGGGATCCGAACTTGGGACTTATCATCCACATTGCCTCCGTTTTAACCACTAAACTGCGACACCTATCACCGAAGATAGTCAACATACAATGCAGTTGAATAGTTGATCACCAAATGGTTGGATCACAATAATGATGAATGGATCACCCAACAAAAAGATTTACCATAATGATCTATCCTCTACACCAATCAATTACAGTAGTAATAGTAATTCCACGATGACGAAGAAAGCTCGATTTGATACAATCACATATGCCAATGAAATTATACACATCAATGATTTGAACAACAATAACAACATGACAACAACATACCCATCCCAATTTCAAGATTGCCATCGTCAACATCAATATGGTTTTGCGTACCCATTCTACTAATCAATCAAATAATCACCTGAAAAACAACAATGTCAAATCATGCTGACATTAACATTATAATTATAACTTTAATTTACAAAATTCAACTTAGAAAAAACCAAAACAAAAAAAAGGAAGATAAGATACCAAAATTTGAAAAATAATATGAGGGTTGTAAGGATCTGTTGAATAGTTGAGTTGAAATTTGTAGGGTTTTTGGTTGAATGTATCTAATGATTTCTGATATTGAGCAGGTCTCTATCCAACGGAGTAGTAATAACTAATAATGGGCTCTTTCCAAGTCGAAGGAGCAACTTATTATTGTTTCGCTCATTTTTTGTTTCATCTTCCCTCCTTATAATCTTCACGCAAATATTTCAGGAGGAGGTTTGGGGTTCGATTCTTAATGGCTACTTAGCGCTCATTTGAACATAAAAAATATTTTGGCATAGTGGGTTTATCCCAGTTTATTATAAAAAATATATATAATAACACTTTCTTTTATAATTTTTTTATAATATACCAATTTTTCAAAGTTACTATCTTTTATAATTTTTTTTAAAAAAAATTAGTATTTTTAAATCTATAAATACTATTAAAAAGCTACCCTAAAATGT
>LHUT01003440.1:3441-14148 GCA_001412135.1 Silene latifolia subsp. alba
TTTTTTTTTTTTTTTTAATCAAAAGGCGGGTATATTCATCACTAGTTCACCCTGAGAACATTGTCTTTGGAGTTTGGACACTTTGTGCAGTTTTTTGGGATGTTAGGGTGGGTTTCCAAGGTGACAATGTTACCTCACAACTTAATGATTTACTCCAAAAATTTCACATGATCTTTCACATATTTTTACTAACATGAAAACAAACAAGAAGACTGTCTTACCCGCGTCCTCCTTGTGGGCCTCTGCTGTTATGTATTCATGGCTTAGCTCAATGTTTAATGAGTGTAGAACTGTAGTCTATAGATGATAAATAAAGACAAACTTGGTCTTGGCAGAAGAAAAGGCTGCAATAGTGTTTCCTCCTTGCAGGCACAGTGAGAATATATAAATTTCAAATTTATGGTCTGATAAGTTAGGAGTGCCTCATTCAAAAATGACTTGGTGAATGAGATTTTTGTTTAGAGTTTGAGACATGCTTAAAGAACAATCTATCTTATCGGAACACCAAATTAGAGACAAAAGAGTTGTCTCCCGCGAGCTGTCCCCCCCATTTCCATTACCGTTTCCAACTTCTACTCATAGGGCGTTTCTGACTTCCAAATTATGTAATTCTGACTTCCAAATCTATATGTGAAGAATATTGGGAAAAAAAAAACCTTTCTAATTATGAAATGATATAATAGCAGTTCTCTTTGAACAAAAATTGACTGTTTTTCTTTCCTAAAAAAAATAAAATTGACTGTTTTTCTTTCAAGTGGTTCCAACTTTAGCCGGTCTGTCTTTGCTAACAGTTCTTTTGGTTTGTTGCTTTTTCTCAGATTGCATTTTCAGGTCAATGTATATTTTTGAATTTTGTCAGCATGTGTTTTTGCTCCTTAGCTGCAGGAGATCCATTTTTATTTCTATAAAATATTTTAATTGCCTATGCCTCCAGGTTGTTCGATGTTTTGATGATAATGACATCATTCATGTAAATGGTAAAGTTGATCCAAAATCCGATATTGATGTCATCAATCTAGAGCTAATTTTTTCAGATCTGGATCAGGTACTTCTGTTGCCGCTATTATTTATTATTATTATTTTTTTTTTGTTGTTGTTGTTGTTGTTAAATATTCAGATCTTCAATTTATAATCTGTAACAGTTGTTAGTCTTCATGGTTGTTGTGATATGCTATGATCTTATGATATTTTGAGCATTGTTCCCAAGTTAATGATAAAAAATAATTATGAATTAAGCATTGATCCTATAATTATTTAAAATTGTGTTACACATACTAATTGTGGTATGCTTAATCTTGGTCTATCTAAAGGACGTACAGTTTTATTTCTAGGGGCCCAATAACCTGTATACGAGGGATGATACACAGCCGTAGTTTGATTTGTTATATGAGAAATGCTACACGGCCACATGGTTTACTGTGAAAGTGTGCAGGGTGTTGCCTCCCTATCCCCAGGGTATCATAGTCTGCGCTGACACACCTTGCAACAATGTATTCTATTGTCTTTTAAGATTGCTGTGACCATATAATGAGCCTTTATAGACCTCATTCTGTGCCAACATTGAAATAAGGCAACGGCCTTCTTAAGATAATTGAAGGAAACAATACCCATGCTAACCTTCCCCGTCACGCACACGCACACGCACACGCACGCCCATGATTTCATGTTATTGATAGATGTAGTGCTTTTTGCTTTGCATTACACACAGACATGGTCGATTTCACGTAATTGATAGATGTAGTGCTTCTTACGGTTGCATTACACACACACACACACACACATACTCTATTTCACGTAATTGATAGATGTAGGCTTTTTAGTTCTAATGTTGCATTTGAATCATGCACCCATAATTTGGGAGTAAGGCTACATACATCTAAGTCCTTAACCCCTGCCATAGGTGTGAGACACTGAGGTTATGTGTTGTAACTATGCTTTGAGTGTGCAGATTGAGAAAAGAATCGAGAGACTAAAAAAAGGAAAAGCAAAGGACCCTCAATCAAAAGCTAAGGTAGACAGTGCTGGTATTATTTAAGTAGTTTAAAGCAGTTTTTGTTTAACAAAAGAGGTATTTCTGATTGTTTTGCTCCCAACTTTTTGACACTTCCAGGAAGAAGCGGAAAGATCAGCGTTGGAGAGGCTCCAACAGGTGCTACTGGATGGAAAGCCAGCACGTTCTGTTAGTTTATCAGACCTTGAAAAAGATGCCATAAAGCATCTTTGTTTGCTTACAATGAAACCAGTAATCTATATAGCCAATGTAGCAGAATCTGATGTCGCGGACCCTGGAAATAACCCTTATGTTCAAGAAGTTACAAAACATGCATCTGACTTCAAATCAGGTGTGGTGACTATCTCGGCACAGGTAATAAGCTATTTCACTTGTTTATGAATCTAAAGTTGTATTTTTTTTGTCCAAAGAATATTAAGAAGAATAGATAAGTTCACTTTTACTTTTCTATGTCCTCCTTCCTTTTGGCCCTTTTACCTTGCTATGGTCTGGAAATTTTTTCATTTAAACCATGGTTTTAAATCTGAGAAGCAACACTGAATTGCAAGATCTCTGCAAGGCAACAACTGCATTATGAGGTCATATCAGCCACTATGCAATGACCGAGATCATGCCGCGACGACGATTTGATATGAAGTTTTAAACTGAGATTTAATACCTTAGCTTAAGTACGGAAATGGCCTACCATATTCGAGCAAACTAAAATATGACAATGTGGCCAAACTCTTTGGATGTATAGAGTTATAGTTTTGACAGTTTTAATGCTCTCTAATACTTTCGCTATTTTTGAAGAAAGTATGCCTTTTGGTTTTCATTAAATTTCAAAAGGCTCCTGAGCTAATTTTTTTTTTCCTTTTAGTCTGGTAGTGTAGGACGAGCCCAAAAAAACTTAGGCCAACTTGAGAACTAGGACTCTAGGAGAGAGAAAAAAACTGCTATCAGCAGTATCTTGGCGTGTCTTAACAATTATGTGTGTTTTTCTGGAAGTAAGAATTTGGGCTTTTTGTAGATAACTTGTATTGTTATGGTTAATCGACTTACATAGTAAGTGATTCTTTTACTTTGGAATTTGCTTTCATATGAGTGCATATCTGGCACCTTACATACTGAAAGAAGACTTTCAACAAACTTCTGGTTAAACATATATGATAAAATGGCAGTGGTCTACATGCTAGGTTGCCTAGGTAGTTTCTGAGAGAAGGGAAAGAAAAGTAACCTTTTACTCTTTCTAAGAGATCTTCATTTATCATTGCTTCGTTCTGCTTATTTTAACATATCTTTGGAGGTTCACTCAATAAGATACTAGGAATGAAAATAACTGATATGGGGAGGGTATTGCAGGTTGAAGCTGAACTTACGGAGCTTCCTTCTGAAGATAGAGTAGAGTATCTGAAATCTCTTGGAGTCGAGGAAAGTGGCCTAGGAAACCTTATCAGGGCAACATATAGACTTCTTGGACTACAGACATATTTTACTTCTGGAGAGAAGGTAGCAGACTATTCTTTTTGTTAAGCATTTTTTGATGTCGTGTTTCTTGAGTTTAGTTATTTATTCCTTTCAAAATTGTGGCAGGAAACAAAAGCTTGGACAATACTTGCAGGTTAGACTTTCTTAGCACCCCTTGATTCTTTTCAGTTCAATGTGTTATAAACCATAACCAGAGCTGTCTTAAAGTTCCATTTCATGCTGTAGTGCCACGAAAATTCCAGCTAGGTACCATACCGTAGCTAACAGACAGTAACAGACTTTAAGTCAATGCAAATGCAAGAAGTATGTCAATTGTTTTCTCAAAGAAGATTAATTGCCACATGTAATTTGAAAATAAGGTGAAAATAAATTGCAAACCATGGCATGATTGTAAGAAGCCCTTCACGGCTGTGTTACTCAAACGCTTCTACAAGGTTTCGTGTCCGACACGTGTCGGAAACGGCAATTTTGGGTAAAATTTTCAATCTTTTGGTCTAAATTGAAGTATCGAAGTGTCGTGTCGGTGTTGGGCCGACACGTGTCGGACACGCGACACGGCACCTAAGTGAAGTGTCAGAGTAACATAGCTAGTTCACGGCAGCATTTGGTGCATCTCATGGGTTATGTCTAACTTTGACAGACTCCTACTACATCAACCTTAGCCTAGTGTGTCATAAGCTTCCAGGCAAACCCCTTTTTTCAAAAGAATACGAGGTAAAGGGGGTTGAAATGTTGAATGTACTCCAGCAGTCCAGCATACTCATAATGTCCTCTATGCTATGTCACTCCATCACTGTTACTTTGATGATGAGTTGTGGGTCAACAACATGTGGGCCGACACGACGCATGGCACATGTCAGATACTCTAGAGTCAGGCATACCACTCACACGCATTGAGGAAGGAGATTGAGAGAGAAATAGAACGGTTTGTGAAGGCAAGAGTTACGAAAGTGGATATATGGAGGAATAAAATAAAGGTTTGTCTAGAAGGAATCCAAAATAAGACTAAATGAAAAGGAGATTTATTTGCGGAATGTTTACCTGTGAAGAGTTTTTATATTATTCTGCCCTTTGACATGGTAATATCTACCATTCTTTTTCTAGGATTTCTCATAAATGTGGGTAACATGTTATTTGAAATTTGCAATAGTATTAAATATATTTGTCACGGTGAATCAAACTTATCTAATTATGCCACAATAACATTTAGCCTAGGTCCTCAAGAGCTCTCTCAAACTGTGAGGTAAGGGACTAAGAGGTGGTTGGGTGTACACACACAGGATGTTTTCAAATGCCCCGAAATGAAAATTTTGTCAGATATTAGGGCAGAGCACAGATTGGGCTCGTTCATATCGGATATCCAAATTAAAAAATTTCTGAATACAGATATCCATATCTGATCCAAATGTATCGGAAATCTAATGTTCGGATATCCAAAAAATAATCGGATCGGATGCGGATTTCCATCAGATATCCATATGTCGTGATTTACTAGAATGATTAAGTTTGAAACTATATCATATCCGTCATCTTATACGATGATTTACTTTTATTTCCCTACTTCGATGATCCTGACCACTTATAAGTTTGAAAATACGTACCACTTATATGTTGTTCTTATATTATAGTCTTCTTTTAGGGGCTGAGGGAGTGTTGTGATGGTCTAGGCGTGGTCATGGTTTAACAAAATGGATGTATGGAGGGGTAGTGGAGGCGTATCGACATGCTGGCGGTGGGGTGTCCCGTATCTGGTGATCGTGATCATGATTTGGGTGACTGTTCTGGGATTGGGTGGTGGATGTGAGTTTTGGGTGGTTGGGGTCAGAAGGTAGTGGTGGTGGGGTTGGGATCAGGTCTGGAGGTAGTTGTGGAGCTGGGCGAGGTTGGGTAAATGTGAATGGGCCCTCAATGGGGGAGTGGGGAAGATCGAGAAGTTATGTACTTGGTATTGAATCTGGATCACCACTTTACACAGAGACTGATCTGTAAATGTTATGCAGGCTACCCTGAGATCAAGGCTAATATATTTATTTGCATGGTTTTACATTTCGGTCTGAGGTTGTTGCGCCATAAATGCTTCTGATACCAACTTAAAATGTGGTTGTGGTAACATCCAAATATTTACAATTCGCTTGCGATTCGTTGTTGTGGCCATGATTAAATACCATGTTTGTATATGAATTTTGGAGGGAAATTGGTTAGTGACAAGAAGTCGATGGAGTGGCATAATTTGGGTAAGTTTACACAAGGGGCCAACTGCTTAACTTTCTTGACCATAGAGTTTAATTTGAAAATCATTTGAATCAGAAAAGTGGGTGACATAGGTATTCGGTAGTGTTCTCCATGAATATGAGGGAGTAGTTTTTTACAAAATTGATTTTGAAAGGTAGAGTCCGAAGATCTGATCTTGATAAAATTACTGGAAAATACGCCTTTTACAGTTCAAGAGGTACTAGAACATATAAGGTACGAAGTAATTCTTTGCGTAAGTGATGCGGAACGGTAGGCTCTAAATTTTTCCTTGATAAAATTACTGAAAAATACTTGTTCTCTCTCCATTGAAGCATGGCATCAAATTTTGTTCACGGCATCAATTGTGAACAAGTTATAAGGTTTAGAATTTCCCTTAACAGCATTTCGGGGCGGATTCGAACGTATAGTGTAACGACCAAGCTCAATGCAACACGACCAGTTTTGATGTCAAGTCGGAGGACGTATAACTATGAATAGACGACTAGACGAGTAGTTGTCGGGAGGACAGGAAGGTCAGGGAAAAACATTTTCTGCATTTTGGCCAGGTCACTTTGAGCATCAAACGATAAATTTAGAACTGCTGTTAGTAAAAGGGGAAATCATAAAGAAAACATTAAAATAAACTGTAGGAGAGCATTCGGGAGGAACATTAATCATTAACTCTACTAGGATGCCTTTTTTCAGTTAATGGAACATACTAGCAGCCTCTTTTGTGAAACTCTCTCTATTCCCCTATAATAGTTTTTTTTGACTTGCACATCTCAAATTTCCAGGGTGCCAACAATGGAATCCATTTGGGTTATTGTCTCATTGTTGTTTTTTGTTCTTCCATTCCTGCATTTTGTTTTTAGTCATAGGGGTGGAAATTTTAAGGAACCTTATTAATTGGCACTATTGTATGGGGTATCTTAGCCCTTATGTCAATCATCTTGTTTCTTTGAAGTTTGTCTCGTGTTAGAGAAGCTCGGGTTCTTCACTATTTCTGGTACATGTGTCACTTCGCTGGATATTGTGCTCTCTCTATAATATGATTAGAGATTGGCTTAATTATGATCAGATTAATATGCCATTCTGCTCTGAAACTAATGTGTTGTCTTTCATATTATAGGAATGACTGCACCTCAAGCTGCTGGAGTTATTCATTCTGATTTCGAGAAAGGTTTCATACGAGCTGAGACGGTACGCATCAATTTGGAGCATATATCTAGGGAAAGTTAAATATTGAGAAGGCAATCAGGGATGAGAACCTTTGCGACCTAAAACATACAGTAATAAGCAAGAGAAATGGTGCTATGTTCTTTTTTTTTTGCTTTTCAAAGTAGCCTTCCTTAAAACCTAGTTTAGTAGTTCACATGACTGATGTTCGATTTTATTTTTGCAAATCTCAAACCTTGAGCGTCCATTGAGGCACGCTGGTGGAAGGCACACTGAGGCACCAGCCAAATTGCCTCGAGTATGCCTGGGGCATACGAGATCCATAAGGTGCACGAGTCGCAACTAGTGCTCGCACTCGAGGCGGATTACTATGCTATTCCATATTCTTTTATTTTGCCCTTCTCTTCTCCCGTACATGTTAACCCTGTTTGAAAACAAGAAGGGAACTTTTGTTGCAGAAAGTTTTATTTTGAAATGTATATGTTAACAATCCCTCCCCCCCCCCCCCCCCCCCCCCCCCCTTCACCCCTCCCACACACACCCACCCACCCAAGATCACACAGGGATACTGTTCTTGATTTTTCCATTAAGATTAAACCACCTTTCTTTGTGCAGTAAATTCCAAACTCATATTGACATTCTTACCTCGTCACTTCCAGAGATGTCAAACCCAAGCTAGCTACAGACGCTTATTTCTGTGGAAGTTGGCAAATGGCCATCTCCCTCAACTCCATTAGTCTGGAGTTGTCATTCCATGTTAAGCTTTGTACGAGAGTCCCTAGAGACTTGTAGTTAGATATACTGATATGCTAGTGTGCGTTGCACCAACCAGACTGATGTTACAAAAGCAATTAGAATACCACTAGACTAGAGAAACTTGAGAAGCGTATGTTATATGATCTCCTTACTGGTCTTTACGGAATACAAAATCTTTAAATGTTAAATGATCAATTCAGGATTTTTGTAATTAATTTGTTTTTACCAAATTGAAGTATCCAAACTTTTTGTGCGATACACAACATGCCAGGCATATGGTGTGTTAAAGTAACTCAGGTTTAAAATTATTGTTGCTTAGAATCTTCAGTTCATGGTTTTTTCAACTTTAATTAACGATGAATCAGGACCTATTTATCAGATTGATTGCTGGACTTTTGTATTACAAGGGTTTTATGTGTATTGTTTAGAGTTTGGACATATTGCGTATTGCTTAAAAGTGGTTTCGGTAGATATGACCTAGCGCATCCTAAATTAATCCTAGTTACAAGTTTTTATTTTTCTTGCCAAGGTCGATCGTCTAACCATTTTATCTATGTTTTTCAGGTTGCTTACGATGACTTTGTCGCTGCCGGTTCATTTTCAGCTGCAAGGGAGAAAGGACTAGTGAGTATTTCTGAAAGATGAATTACATGCTTCCACTTAAAAAATTCAGTTCACTAGCATTTGTTTTGAGACTATAATTTTATGTTATTTGAAGTTTTCGACATGTGTTTTCCCAACACTTTTTATGTACTCTGAATCTCACGAGGTCTTTCTTGGGAATATGCTGTACTCCACCAGTCCATCATGAATGACTTATGACCCTGGCGTGTTGTCTACACTATTTCCGACTAGACCTGCCAACTAGATCCGGCAGTGTCCGGTTTGTGTTCGTGTCAACTTTAAATATGTCATCATTCCCCAACCCTGTTCCGACTCAGTTACATAAACAAGTTATTTGTCTCAACCGTAACCCATATAAATTTTTTGTAGTCCAACACTACCTTTTTATCCCATTTATTTTGAAGGACTTTGATTTTCTTCCTACTTATCCCATTTAACCCATTTATTTTCAAGGAGCCAATTGTTCATCAATTGGAGATAAACATATCTATGTTTCTGTATCTATATGGTGATAATTGTCTAATTGTAAAGTCATATCCCTCAATCCCTTTATATTGTCCCCGTTCGAGTTGGATGATCAAATAATGTTGAGTTTGGTAGATATTATCTTGCAATATATGATAGAATTTTATAGAAGTTATGATATGAATGAAGTAGATTTGTACGCTTTTTTTTGAAAAATTGAAGGTCAAAGTTTCAAATGGTCGACTCCTCAAAACATATTTTTTCCTCTTAACACGGTAGTAACATCATGAATAGAAGCAATGTGTTGACTGTATTGCTTTTTACCATTTTGATCACTGCAGTTGAGATCTGAAGGCAAGGAGTACATTGTGCAAGAAGGGGATGTAATGTTGTTCCGGTTTAATGTTTGATCAACGTTTACCGTCTTACACAGCTTAGCTTACAGATGGTTCCCCATTTTTTTTCCAGATTCAGAGTACTTATTTTGAACTATATGACATCCATACCTCAAAATCCGGCAAATTCATTATTGCATATTACCATAGGAAAAGCCAGTTTTGCTAAAGCCAAGGGATAAGCCCCTATATACACTAGAAAAATCACATTCTTTTGGGAATTACTGTTTCTACCCAGAGTCTAGTACCAATTTACCATCAGTGCTGTAGTTTTATTTTGAATGGTAATTTCTCCTATCAGTGTAGTAGTTTTCTTTACAATGTGTACCTATCCATGCATGTGCCAGATCTGTCCAAACAGTGATTCAGGGATCAAGATACAGTCAAGGTGCTGGTTGTCTGACTCAAGCCCCCCTCGGGACAGTTGAATGTCAGAGTTCAAAAATGCTGAAAATTGACTTCAAGGTTCAAAAATGACCTAAGTTTGCAGCCATGGTGACTTTTAAAACTTTTACAAATGTTTGTGTTTCACTATCATGGCTTAATCTCCAAAGTGCAGGAAATATCGACATCACCGATCAAATTGCGATGTCTATGTGAAATAATTTTCTTGAAGAGGGGTTGCTCTAAATCCTCTAATTCGACACCGCTAATTGATTTTCTTGATAGCCATGTCTACGTCAAATGTGAGGAAATTTATGGATTAACAGAGTAATTTGTTTTACTTTTAATTCAAACACCTTATTATTGGCAAATTTGTCTGATGAATTGAGTCACGGGCTGGGAAGTCTCGACAATAAAGGAGCAGCTCTTTTCAGATTTGAGTTGTTTTGGACTTTTGGGTCACGGTTATAGAAGTTATGTTTTGGATCAATTAGATCAAGGTCGTGGGTTTGATTGGTTTTACTTTTTACAAGTAGAGATTACTCAGTTGTTGGTACTTGGTACGACTTACTCTCGAATCCGAACAACGCTAAAAGAAGGGAGATGGTAGGGAGATTTGGCTGTAAATGGTAGGGCAAGTTGTTGGTTGTGCAGTCATCCTTCATTGATGGATTAGATGAGATTATACAAATGTTTCTTTATACGGAGTACTTTGTTCTTAAGCAAGGACAAAATGCAATGGATGCCTGGATGGTATCCGTATACCTATAATATTCTTTTCTTGTGCAAGCCAAATTGCAATTCTACTAACAAAAAATAAGGTGTCGTTTGGTTACCATAATAAAAATAGGTGAATTGGAGAAATTGGGGATATGCTTGGTTGTTCAAATTTACATGTTTTGCCTATTTCTCCATAATGGAGGAGTTTAATTACCTAGCTCCAAGGGAATTGAAAATTCCTGGATTTTTTTTTTTTTTTTTTTTTTTTTTTTTTGGTGAAATATGAATCATATATTAAGATAATTCCATACAAAGCATCATCACCAAGTAAAAAAAACATCACTATTAAACAACTTAGATATCTAGCTATAGGATGGTTCCCATGACAAACTTTGTAGCTTTAAAATCCATTTCCTCTCCCTACATCTAGCATGTATAGCCTGCTTGTCCTGCTTAATACTCCCTCCTATTCCGAAT
>LHUT01003441.1:0-10949 GCA_001412135.1 Silene latifolia subsp. alba
GGATGAATAGTGTGCACAAGGGCCAATGTTGCATATCCTCTAAAAATAGAGGAAGTGTTCCTCTTCCTCCTTCTAAGAGGACATGTAACATTGGTTCCACATTGAAGAGGACATCCTCTTAGATGAGAGAGAGTCCTAAGAGGATGGTCCATCCTCTTCAATGTGGATGCTCTAACCCTTATTAATAGGCTACTAGTATAAATCTTATACAATTGTTAGCGCGCAATTGAGTAAAAGAATTTAGGGTAAGTCGGTTTTTATGTGAAAATAGATAATGGGCTCAATCAAGCATTTTAGGAGAAGGAAGAAAGCCCAGAAGTCAAACATTGGTCCAGACAAAGTCGGGAGCGCTTGCAAGGGAAACAACAGATTGTCGTCGATTATAATAGCTCCCTTACTAAGGAAGCTGTGCAAGACAAATAGGTGGACGGGAGTGCATCTATATAAGGAAGCATTTTCTGGCATTTTCTATCAAACAACTACAACATCGTCTATTCTTATATCTTACATCTTAGTTTATCTTAGAGTAGATTAGCACAATAAAGACTTCCTTCAATGAAGGTAATCAATCATCTATCCCCTAGTTTCTAATTTAAAATCCGTAAGTACTCTTGTGAAGACACTGTTAATGTTGTGTAATTGGTTTTCATGATATATAAGTATCTTGAAGATTTCTATGTTTAGATTATAAGAATTGTATCATTTATCTTTGGCCCTAAATTACATAATAATAAGTAATATAACGCTTACCAATTGATCAAAAGTCAACAAACGTGACTCAAACCAATCACATTTAAGGTAGATTACAAAGTGTAAGAGGGTAGTTACGTCCTTCAAGGTACGTTAAGGTAATGTGCTTGTTTCCACACAAACAAGTTTTTGGCGACCATAATGGGAGAATTAATAATTCTCTAACATTATAAGTCTCATTGAGAATTGTGAATGTACTCAACTAGATCAAGATATAAAATGAGATAATCGGGTGATCGATGTAAAAAGCAAGACTTTACCAACGCTGAGGATGCACTTTTACAAGAGATATCTAGCAGTGATTCGTTGGATACTACACATGAAACAAACTTGGACAACTCTCGCTCTAGGTCTACTCCTAATGATGAGTGTGTTAAATCGCATGGAGAATCTCAACACGAGAAGAGTAGTAGATGATATTTAGGATATAGGAGTAGAAAACCATGGCTCTTACTCTCAAACCAAATTGTTAAAACTGAGCAAGAAAAGGCAAGTTTTCCCTTTTAGACAGGCAGGTTGAACTTTTGCTAATGAGGCATTGTTGGCAACTTGGCATGATGACTTTCACACCAAAAAAACTCAAGGCAATAAGGACGAGCTGTTTTAATGCTCTTGTTCTTATTTCACCTTCCTTTCAAAGATTTACAACAAATAAACACTAAGGTCTAAAGTTTTAACATAAAGCAAAACACAGATTGTTGAAAGATTCAACTAAACAAAGTACAAGTTAAGAATAAGAGAACAGTAATTATCCAATAGCTATAATTCTGAAATAAAAGAAATAATTATGATGCAAAATACAAACTGACGGAACTAAATATTTTGCTAGCGAGTGGCGTATCCTCAATTTCAATAGCTCAATTCGATTCAATTTATCAGCCAAATGTATTTAAACTGACGGAACGAAACGGTCTTCGAGGCCGCTGCACGGGCTCGTGGTTGTCCACTTGTCCACATCTATTCGATTCTTGTAAATTTGTATTTAGTCAAATTTAACTATTTTATTGTAACTTTTCATTAATTATTATTAATATAATAGATATATTCGCACCTATTAGATATATGTGATCTGATCTCCATAACAATTCTAGAACATTAAGCCTTTAACAAACCTAAAGGATTACCCTTGCGGCCTTGCCTCTTCATTCCCACATAAGAATATGTGCGTTTAATTTAGTGGTAGTAGGCTAGTAATCTTAGTTATGGAGGAACATGTGCATAACCCTTTAATTTTGAACGCTTTAGCAAATTAGCCTTTTTAGGGATGAGAATATGAAATAGGGCGGTCTTATCAACGGTGCTGCATCAAAAGAAAAAGGATTATCTATCCTCATACCCTTCTAATTGTTGAATTTATATGTATTTTTTTTTTAGCATTTAAAATTTATAAGTTCTATAATAATTTTTTGATGGCAAAATTCAAAATTAATTGAATTTATAAGTATAATTTTTGAGCAATATTGTATTTTTTTCGCTTAATGTTTAAATGAATGAGCTCAAAACTTTTATACTAAAAACTCATTTTTTTTAAATAAAACTAAAAAAATTTATCATAAAACTCAAAAATTACAAAATCCAGATATACTACCTCTGATGCGTACAATCTATGTACTGATGCATGCATACACCGTTATAATAAATGCTTGTCTTCTTTCTTATTTTTTTTTTTTTTTTTGAGAAATATTATCTACCTTCTTCATCCAACTTTCTCCTCTACCTTCTCCTTTTACAATCGATTAAAATATTGTTTATTTTTCTTCTTTTACTTTTCGATTATGATAGAATGAAGAGAGATGGCTGAAAAGAGAAGGTGGTTATTGTCAAGACCATATCAACCAAAAGTTTAAGCTAATAGTTGGGGTCTAAGATCGGTTTTATACTCTAACATGCCCCCTTACACGAAAGCCCTTTGAGCCTTGAAGCGTGGATGCAACTGCATACCTCCCCATACCAAGTGCTAATATCCCACATTAGAATTTTGGGGGGTTGAGATTCGAATCCGTGATCTTTTGGTCACACTGACTCTGGTACCATGTCAAGAAATCATCTTAACCAAAAGTTTAAGCTGATGATTGGAATCCAAAATCGGTTTTATACCCTGACAGTTATAAGTAGTAGTTTTTGCGAAATCGCATGACATTGATTTATAGTACAAATAATAACTAAATTGAAAAACAACTGATTGTTTATTACTATTCCGTAAAGGAAAATGAGTTAGCGTCACCGGGTGGCGCCCAATCTCGGCGTCATCCTCTCACATACAATAAGTGAGGATTCCACTAATAATGGGTGCATCACATGCAATAAGTGGGGACCTCAATAATAAGGGGTGTATGTGAGAAAGTGACATCAAGATTGGGCGCCATCAGGTGGCACCCTATCATTATCCGTCCGTAAAACAGTACTCTTAATTATGAAATAGCATAGTGAAAAAATATTGTTTCACCAAACTAATGGTAACATTGACATTGGGACATCTTATATAAAAACTTTCTGAAATGTTTTCACATATGATACCAACTTATTAACCTTGTATTTAAACACGCACAAAAAGAATTACATTAAATTTGAGCAAGTCGTATCCAAAAAGGAGGGTGGAAGTTTTGTTGTTTCTTTGGGATCGATAATGGAGGCCGAAGGGCAGGCATGGATGATTCCATCGAGAAATTTGAGCACGTCGTATCCAAAAAGGAGCGACTCGATTTCGTCTTGCCAAGACATGTAGAGGTTAGAGAGGTTAGCGCTAGCTTGTCAACCGTGGAAAGATTGTCAAGCAAGAGAGGAACATTCGGTTCGTGGGCATTAGGGAGGGTTGCGGCAGAGGAGGCCATGGGATATGTCGAGGTGGAATTTTGAGAGAGGTTGTTTTGATATTTTTCTACCGAATTAGGTTAAGTAAGGTCAATGTGGTCTTATTCGTTGTATGTCGATTGTATTATTTATGATAATGCAAAATACGAAAAAGAGATGTAAATAAAGGTTGACACGAGAGATTTGGTTACGCGGAAAACCCACGACCGCGGGAAGGGACGGTACCCTTCCAATGATTGCACTAGCTTTTAATATGAGAATGAGTACAAGGGAGATAATACGACAATCTAGCTAGCACAAGGTGTGGTATTTTTATGATCGTTCTTCAGTCCCCTTCCTTCTCCGTCTTCTTGGCTATTTATAGGGTGAAAACCCTAGCCGAGTCCTATTCCTTGCACGGCAAGGAATCTTGGTCCTAACACATTGATCTTTATAATTACTAAGTTACTCGGCCCAATTCACTGAATAAGTCTTAATGGACTTACTTATGCACTAGGCTAATATGCAGAATTTGGACAGGGTTAAGATCAATGTGTGGCTGATATATACCATGTAAGTGATTGTCAATAACTAGACAATCACATAGCAAAATGAGTCAATTCATCTTAAAAAATTCAAATTTCCCAATGTTTTATATGTCATTCCTATATAATTAATCGGGCAATAACATCCCTCAAATCTCAAATAAACATATAAAGTAATGTGCATTTTTATGAAGACATTTTTCATTGTGAACCAATGATGTAAGTTTCAAAAGCTATACAAATATATGTGTTTTTAAATTGAAAATCAAACCTTCATTAGTAAAAAAGGCCATAAAAGGAACAAAATAAGTGTAACAACATTTTTACTCAGACGATTCAGTTTAGGTTGAACTATATAATTGGAAGTCAACTATGTAACTTATCCTGTTTTGCATTGACATATTTGACAATAAATATGATATGAACCATGCATGCATGCAAATACCTTTGACATGAAGACAAGTAAGAGGCAATCAACATTTAATTTTAATCTTACTTGTCAGTCTTTATATTGTTTTGCATGGCGATCTTAATTACTCCCTCCGTCTCAGTCAATTGTTGTCCTTTGGTTTTGGCACAAAGACCAAGGAAGGAGGAGAGGACCAATAACTGTTAGTGTGATGCCAAGAAAAACCAAGTTCTTTGGTTTTTGGTTCATACTCTCTCCCACATCGGTGAGGAGAAGAGTTTGTCATGTGTTTATATTGCCTTTGGTCCAATGTTGGGTAAGAGATTGGACCAAGGAGGCTTTTGTGGTGATTGTTGGGCCTGTGGGTTTGGGTCCAAACACACACACGCGCGCGCGCGCCGGCCCGGCCCGGCTCGAGCTCGGGCTCGGGTTTGGGTTTGGGTAGAGCACCTGCGGTGCGGGCCAAAGGCCCCCTTTTATCTTTCTTTTTGGGCTTGGCCTGTGTGTGTATTTGGAGTCCAGTAACGGATCTTAGTCAAACAAAATCTCTGTGATTAAGGAGATTTATTCTCCATTAATCCCGTTTGACTGTCATTAAGGAGAATTATTGTNTTCAAGTCAGTGGCCTCCATACCACGGCGTTGCATTTCCTTTCGATAAGTCATTTTCTGTCTCCTGTTCTTTATAGTTTCTGTCTGGTTTTTCCATTGTTACGAATTAACTTCCCAACAATAACAAAATGACAAGTGGAACAAATTGAATGAGAATGATCAAATTACTCATCAAGTTGATTCTTAAAATAGAAAAGACAACAAATGACTGAGACACCCCAAAATGGAAAAGGACAACAAATGACCGGGACAGAGGGAGTACTAGACACTAGTCGTCACACGTGGCTCATACAATTGTTAGTTGATTAGTTCCACCATTTTATCTACGTACTCCTACAAACTACCTTTTAGCTTCATCCCCTCATCTAACCTAAATGTACGTCCAGAAATAGGCACGATACGTTTAACTGTACAATCCTAATATTGGTTATTCTTATAGTTGAGGATTTGAGGGCAGCCGTCGAACGAAAGGGTTAGCGGGAGCACTCGACTTGTTAGAAAAGATCTTTCATGTTTGCCTTCCTTCACTAAAAATTCTGATCTAGTTCTGAAACTTTTTCGCTAGAAGATAATTAAATATGAAGTCGCTACTCGCTTGTAAATACATTTTGTTAGTCAACTATAATATGGCGGATCATAATATTTCCGGAGGAGACATGGTTTATTCATTTTTTACTCTACAATCTGCCAATAACTCAATACTTTAAGTCTACGTTAAAAACACTTGAAAATATATTAGTTTTGATAGTAGATGTTAGTTAACTTAAATAATAAAGTAATTATATCCGATATTAAAACGAAACCGAACCGAATAATATAGAAACCATCTTTATTATAGCTCTCATTTAAAAAAATAAAGAACTTATTCGCCCCCCATTTGTAAGGGGCATGCAAGCGGGCAAAGGCTATATTAAGCAGCGAGAGTGCGTGACAATAACCCGAAGCTAGCTACGCCTACGTAATTTCCTACTTAAGCAGTTTCTGTAGCTAGGCTTCCTATTTAATACGAGTAATTCCTGTTATTAATTGTCATTTATCTTGTTCCATCATCTTGGAATATAAGTATCATTCCAACCTTCTTTCTGCAATTTGGGAAATTAAACAAAGGTAATATTTATTTTCAACTTAATTACTTAAAACTACTGTTTGTGACAAAAATGGGAGGAACAAGAGATGAGTATTTCCAGCATGGTGTTGGTCAAATGGCTGTCTCTTACAAATTTGCTGAAGATGATGAGTTTGATGATGATGGTAAACCCAAACGAACAGGTACTTTTATTTCTTAATACCTGGTTATCCGATTATTAATATTCTGTAAGACGGTCTTATTTTATTATCATCCAGAACAATCATCAACATTTGATGTTATGTAAGTTGGCCTAGTCATATGTATGTTTATGAAAAAAAAAATGTTGGACTTCAATGACTCTTTGTGTGACAAATTTTACTATATCGAAGTTGTGAAATGTGAAATTGAGTATTAATATTTGTTAGACTCGTCTGCAAGTATCGAACACAACCGTGTTATTCTTACAAGAGTAGAGTGATCGGTTATTGTTTGATTCACTTATTTGTTATGCAGGAACGGTATGGACAGCAAGTGCACATATAATAACAGCAATTATAGGTTCAGGAGTTCTTTCACTAGCATGGGCAACTGCCCAGCTTGGATGGCTAGGTGGAATTGCAACCCTTGTCATTTTTTCAGGCATCACTCTTTTTACTTCTAATCTCTTAGCAGATTGTTACCGCTCCCCTGATTCCGTCACTGGAAAACGAAACTATACACTCATGGAGGAGGTTCAAGCCAATTTAGGTACGCATGAAACATCTTTTCCACAACATGGCGTACTTAATCAAGTTTGTGTCCGACTAAAGTAATTGAAATATTAAAAGTAAAGAAATAAAGAAGTTTGTTAATTGTTTTTGGTCTCCTTAGTAGAGTTGTTCAGGGGTCGTCTCCTTTCCATACTTGTAATTGTTTTTTAGAATTAATGCTCTAATTGGAACCACACTGTGTGACAACTTCAGGTAGATCAATGTGCATAGCTTGTGGGATAGTACAGTATGCTAACCTAAGTGGGTTTTTGATCGGTTACACGATTACAACATCCATGAGCATGGTGTAAGTCCTCCGATTTTAAGCTCATGTCTCGAAAACTGAAAATTAAGCTAAAAAAACTGACTAAGATATGCTGGTTGGAAAATTTTCAGGGCAATACATAAGTCTAATTGCTTTCACAGAAAAGGGCATGATGCGTCCTGCATGTTTAGCAGTAACCCTTACATGATTGGTTTGGGAATATTTGAAATATTCTTGTCTCAAATTCCTAGCTTTCATAAGCTAACATGGCTTTCAACTGTCGCTGCCATTATGTCCTTTGCGTATTCCTCTATTGGTATTGGACTTTCACTTGCCAGGATTATATCAGGTGAATAAATCTTCTCTACTTGCTATGTTTTGTGGATTCTTACAGAGACATGACAGATTGGTCCCACCTGAATAACCTAATCAAAGATCTTAATTACACTTCATTAAAAAAATTCATGAAAATGACTTGGAACCTGAATTAATATATCCAATTCGACAACTCGTTCCAGTACTGTCCGACCCAAAACCACTTAACCCAAAAAAATGACCTGAAGTAAATAATTTGCCATTACACTTGAATATTAATGGTGTCTCGGGCTCTCGGCCTACTGGTAGAGACAATTGGAATTTCCTGAATCGCCTCTGATCCAACCAGAATCATTCGGTGTTCCTGTTACAACAACAGCAAAGCCTTGGTCCCAGAATGATCTGGTGTTCCACTTATTATAAGAAGTTTGAAAGTTAAATGTATTTGTTAAAATATCATGTGTAGGAAAAGGAGGAAGAACTACTCTAACAGGAGTGGAAGTAGGCATAGATGTATCGTCACCTGATAAAATATGGACCGTGTTCAGAGCACTTGGAGACATTGCTTTTGCTTACAGTTTTGCTCAAGTCCTCGTAGAGATTCAGGTAATTTTGTTTGCCAAATCATACAAAATTTAAGGTGAACTTCAATGTTGAGTTTGTGCTCTTGATGATGCTTGGGATTAATTACCTCAGGACACTCTAAAATCAAAACCGGCAGAGAATAAGGTAATGAAGAAGGCTAACACAATAGCAGTGTTCACAACCACGGCATTTTACACGCTGTGCGGCTGCTTAGGCTATGCTGCTTTTGGGAACAGTGCGCCTGGGAACATGTTAACTGGGTTCGGATTTTACGAGCCTTTTTGGCTGGTAGATTTGGCCAACATTTTCATTGTCATCCATTTACTAGGAGCTTATCAGGTATGGCAGAACATTCATTTAATTTGGTAGCCTAACAAATCTTTCAAGTCATCGGAGAATTTGGTGTACCTGTTAGGTGCACCAATTATATTTTTACACAAATTTCTATATAAGGTTGTCTCGTGTTTCTTTTGAGTTGCCGGATATATGCGTAGATTTCCTAGTTAATGAGTTGGTCACATATAATTAACATGAGAGACGAGTGAATTCGTTTATGTTTCACTGTGGGTAACAACGGTTTTAATGCCTGACATTGCAATTTGTGAGTGGCTTAACCCAATAATTTGTTCCTGTGGCGGGTCAGGTGTTGGCTCAACCAGTCTACGGCATGTTTGAGACACTAGCCAGAGAGAAATGGCCTGATTCAAAGTTTGTCAAAGCAGAATACCCGATCAAAATAAGCAACAAAACTGTATTCACCTTCAACAAACTAAGGTTTGTAGGAAGAAGCATATTTGTGGTTATAGTAACCATACTAGCTATGGCAATGCCCTTCTTCAACGACATTCTTGCATTGCTCGGGTCAATTGGGTTTTGGCCGTTGACAGTGTATATCCCGATTGAGATGTACATTGCTCAAAAGAACATCAAAAGACGGTCTACCAAGTGGTTCATGTTGCAGCTTCTTAGCATGGTTTGCTTGTTGGTTTCCTTGGCTGCTGCTTGTGGCTCGATACAGGGTGTTGGTGAATCACTAAAAACCTCGAAGCCCTTCCAGTATAAAGTTTGATCGTAATAGCGCTCCGTAGTTGGCAAAGAGCTTAACAAAGCGTCCATATGATCAATCACTTCCATATTTGCTTCTAGTATTATGTATGCCTAATGCTTTTAGACTAATTAACTTGTTTTCGCTGGAAAAATAGCGAAAATGCAATATACATGAGCAATCTAATGTACGAAATCTTGTTATTAACTACCTTCAAGTCCTGCATAATGAATGTGTGTCAAATGATAAACTTCTAAAAATACTAAAATTGTTTGCATTAGTCACTTTGTGGATATGACTTTGCTTCATTGCGAGAAGCATTTATTGCGTGGTGGTTTTTACGAGACGGATTCGGAAACAAAGGATTTGTAAAATTACTAAAGCAGAGTTTGGATGAAGCAAGCAGTTTTGATACAGCTAAAGGTCTAAGCCAACATTTGACTTGTGAATTGAGATTATGCCTAGGTAGGTATATCTCGAGGTAGCAAACCTGATCCGACCCGAGTGATACAACCCAATAGAATCTGAGAATTTTGCAAATCAAAATCGACCCAACTCGACTCGATGACAGCCTGATAATCAGTGACTTGAACTCGAACCCAAGTCATTATTTGGTCAAATGAACAACGAATGCAGATTCCTACAAGCCATGGATATAATCATATAATACTCTCTCCGGAGAGCACACACCTAAACCTGACAAACGATTATTTAGCTCGGGTTAGGGTTTGTATCATTTAATTACTTCCGGAGTTATAATTCGGGTTAGATTTAGATTATTCAAGTCAGAACAATTTTGGTCAAGTCTACTAAAACCGAAAAACCTCACCCAGAAGTTAGCAAACCTAAAAAAACTAGTGTCACTTTCATCCTCAAACAGTCAAACTCAACCAAACAACAAAACCATTTCCCTTCACCAAAATCACTGTCTAAATGCCCCCTTCATTATCCCCTCACCTACGCCGTGCCCTTCATTCCCTTCCCTCACCTCCTTCATATTCCATGGCGCGTGCTATGACACGCGCCACCTTCTTCACACCAAACTCCACCTTGCCAATGTTCCCCACGACGCGTAACATCGCTAACCCACCAACCCATTTCAACGCATCTATATTTGGGAGATGGGCAGGTAATGGATTTGGGAATGGTGGACAGGGGAGTGTGTTTAGAAGGTGTGGAATGAAGGTGCGTTGTAGTGTTGGTGGTGGTGGTCGTGGTTTTGGTGGTGGAGAAAGAGGGTATCGGAAATTGAGTAGGAGGATTTTAAGAATGAAGAAAGTTAAGGAATTGGAGCTTAGTGTTAAGATTCTTATTGAAGAGGCTTTGCCTAATGATCCTGAAATTTTGGTACTTCTCTCTATTTCCTATTCTTGTTTAAGACCGTGTTAACTTAAGCCGGCTCTCACAAGGGATTATAATAGAGGTTGAAATGAAAGGAGCTTGTGAGACGCCTTAAGTTAAGACAGTCTATATTCTTACAATAAAACATGTTTTTTTTATTTCTCAGCAAGTGATCTTGTGATTATACTTTGAGCTATGTTTCTATATAATGACTTATATGAATGTATGTAATCCTGAGTAAAATGGAATGTTTAGTTAACTGTAATGTAGCTGGTTGAATGTCTGAACTGTGAATTTGAGTGAAGGGGAACATTTGATTAAGTCGAATGAGGTGTTGAGGACTTGAGGTATTTGCTTGTGGATTAGCTTCTGAACTACTTAAGGAGTGTACCTTTACGGTATACGTGGTGGTTGGGCCTTCCAATTTGTTAACAATATACCCACTTGCCTTCCACTTGCATTTGTGTGAGAGGCC
>LHUT01003443.1:0-15836 GCA_001412135.1 Silene latifolia subsp. alba
ATTGTTTGATTGTTAATCTTTGCTTGGAAAGTATTCAATGTTTTTTACCCTAATTGATGGGTTTATGATTGTTGGGAATTAAATTAGGTTAATTTTGGTGACCTTAATTTCCGGGTAAGTTCTCCTTCATTCTTCAAAGTATGAATTTTATTGACTGCAAATTAATTAAACTGAACACAATGAACGGAAAAAAAACAATGGGAAATGAGTTATCTTGACGATGAGCAACACAATGAAGGAAATCAAATTGGGGAAGATATGAGAGAGAAGATTGAAGAAGGGAATGAATGAGATTTTAAACATCAAACAAACATAAGCTTAATAAAGGAAGGAAGAAGGGCAAAATCGTCCTAAAATAAATGTTTTAACCTAATAAATTTGAAATTTGACGCAAATGTGGTCGGAATCCGATATTGGGTGCAATTTATAACCTGAGCTATTAACTTGAGTGTAATTTATTAAAAAAAAATTGACATAGGAGAAAATGTAAAAAATTGGATTAAGCATGGGTGTAATTGATAATTTACTCAAATAAGAAACCAAAACAATGTAGTAAATCTAAAAATTTACGAAAAATTTTAAATATACAATCTATACACGCGCGTGCAAGTGCACGGGTCCTAAACTAGTAGCTAAATAATCTGAAAACGCTTACTAATTAGTCCAAAACACTGCAAATAATCAGCCAACAATGGAGGCCGAACTCCATCAATTGTTCGCCGATCTCGATGCCCTTAAGCAATCTTCTCTTGATCCAACTCTTCTTAATTCAATTGATAAGGTAATTTGCTTGATTCTCACCATTCCTTCATTTTTTACCCGAGTCATTGATTGATTTCTCTGTTTTAATTGCTGAATTTATAATTCATATTGTAATTAAGGTACTGGTAGTTGTTTGATCAATTTTCTTGTTTTATTATAAAAATATTGCATGCATTTGCTGACATTGGATATGAATTGGTGTACATGTTCTTTATTTGATGCTAAATTGATTTGTTTTGTGTGTTTTTAATAAATCGGCTACTTTATACACGCCCCCGTCTCAATCCGTTGCGGTATTTTAATCAAAGGTAGCCAAGTGATTGAGAGGGAGGGATAGTATTTTACAAATGTGAATGTTTTTGGAGTATGAAGAATTGTAAGGTAAAGAGACAATGTGCTTAGAACTTTAGTTGTTATTGAGTTTAGATTCACTCCTTCTACCTGTTTTTGCTGGTACTCATCGGAAGTTTTAGCGAAATTGTCGTAATTATTTGTCGTTTTATATGCGAGTTTAGATTAGCATACCAGTGATACCACTACCTTAGTTTGTAGTGTTTTAGGGTGGGAGGCACCAATGGCGGATCCAGAAATTGCTTTTTTAAGTATCTATACAATACGTAAATAATTTAAATTTTATCAGCACAAACTATGAGTAAAATGTACAAAAGATAATAGCTTTAAGCTTTGAGGTGTATCTGCCAAAGGTTAGAGACTTGGAGTATTGGAATTATGTAGTTGATATTTTGTTAATATGCTGCACTAGACCATGAATCCATGATAGAAATGAAATAGTCGACAGTCTGTTGTGACATTTGTTCATATTTATTTGTCATATTTATTTGTTGTACTGCTCTTTGTTTGACGAATTGATACACGTTGTTTATCTCATTATTTGGTTACTGACCGACATTACAGATGCAACATCGAGTAGAACATCTTGCCGGCCTTGCAGAGTCAGCACCAGTTCAACGATCCAAAGTCAAGGTCCTATATATATCTTTTTCAGACTTTTGTCTGATTTGCAGTTTTAAGTTTGCAATAATGAATTGATGAAATGTAACAGGATATGAGTGCTGAAGTGATTGACAGCAATCCTTATAGTCGATTAATGGCACTTCAACGTATGGGCATTGTAGCTAATTATGAAAGAATACGAGAATTTTCCGTGGCAGTTGTGGTATGTTCTTGAACTTTCTCTATATAATTGTTTCTTATTTACTTTTTTCTTTAATAATTTCACTTCTAGAAATTATTGTGTGCATTAATAATTTATGATGGGATTTTTTTGCTCAACTTTTGAAAATTAAATTCGGCATATTTCATGTGTTGTGGTAATTGGGTTGCTATATCGCAAAATTTTCTGTAATTTGGTTTTCAGATCAGTTAGTTTGATGAGATAGCTTTTTAACTTCTAATTTTTTTTATTGAACATGGTTTGACAATACAGGGTATTGGTGGGGTAGGAAGTGTTGCTGCTGAGATGCTTACTAGATGCGGCATTGGTCGATTGTTGCTTTATGATTATGACACGGTGGAGTTGGCTAACATGAATAGGTTGTTTTTCCGTCCAGAGCAGGTCTGTCTCATATACGATCTTTTTCATTTGTATTCTATATAAATTCTCCTTTTTAGCTTACTTTGAAGTTGGTCTTGGTAGTATCATTTTCGTAACTAAAAGCTCACAGGATAACTAAATTTTTATTTGACTACAGCTGAATCGCATAGTGCTGTTTTAAAAAATATATATACTCCAGTTGCTAATTTACATCTGCATGGTGGATTCTCAATTACAGGTTGGTATGACAAAGACTGATGCTGCTGTTCAGACTCTATCAGATATAAATCCTGATGTTGTACTTGAGGTGAGTATACTAAATATATACTTCATCATATTATGAAACTGATGATATGCATCTTTCACTTCTGTTTTCTCTGTATTGCTTTGATGATTGAGTTGTCGGACTTGTCACTAGATCAGTTTCTCAACTCTTAATGCAAGGGATGGGGTTAAAGCAAAGGAACTAATCAATTTTCCTTAAGAAATAGTTTGACCAGCTGAAATCTGGAACCAAGGCTAGAAAAACGATATTCACAAATTGATGCTACAAGTCATGCTCAATTTCTCACGGTGCTTAGATTATTATGTGAAAGGTTGTATATCAAACATAGTTGCTCGACAAACACCTTGTTTGATAAACTCGCAACTTATTGAGGTGAATTTACTTGCTTGGACCTGTGGAATTTCTGATGAAGCCAGCTTTATATGATAAATTCTAGTTTTTAACAATTTGTATTCTTTTTGTAACGCAATCATGTAGTATCTAATAAACTGAAATGCAAGTCAGAGTGATAAGAGACCAGCTATTAGGCATGAGCTACTATCTGTTAAGGCTTCAAGCCCTCCAAGTCCCCCTCAATCTGCTAGCTACACTTTTTCTTGATAATTGTATAAATATGACCTCTCTAACTGCTGCAACAATGAAAACTGTCATAGGTGTGGTTAATTCATGGTCGGAACCTTAAGATTAGCACCATTGATGCAGGATGATTAATTATAGTATTATCAATCTCCAATATTCTCATTCTTTTCCTTTATATAGCTCCTGTATATGCCTGATTCAAGATTTTGTCACCAAAGACTCTGAGAGGCTACCTTGTATTCTTGTGATTCTTACGTGGATAAGAACTGCTGTTAATTGCTGCGTTATTTGAGTTATCAAATTTGTTTTCAAGTCTCCACCCAGACCTTGTCGAAACTTACTTGCATTTGGATCTTATTTAGTTGTTCTCATATTCCCACCATTTAACAACCTGCATTCACCAACAAAAGGCACTTAATGAAAAAAGACTAATCTGATAAATGTCGCATATCTGCGAAATTGAATGGTAATTCTAGATATATCAGTTGGTACCTGTTTAACATAACAGAGTCTCACTTTAAACTTTATTCTTCACTTTGCTCTACTTTGACTGCTAACTTACCTTCTATTTTCAGAGCTATACGATGAACATAACAACAGTAGAAGGCTTTGAAATTTTCATGTCTAGTTTGAAAAATAAAAAATTCTGCCCGGCGAAGGCAGGCAGTGGTGTAGATCTTGTGTTAAGCTGTGTGGACAATTATGAAGCAAGGATGGTGGTTAATCAGGTTCTTTCTCATCCTCACCTTTCAGCTCTTTTTTTTGCTGCTTATGGTGCTTGCGTGAGAGTTTGAGACAATCATCTCCTTTGTGTCACCTTTACCTGAAATGGTAATATTTACTCTACAGGCATGCAATGAATTGAATCAAACATGGATGGAGTCGGGTAAGTGATTTTTTTCTCTTGTCTGTTGGATCAGTTGTGTTCTGTTTGATGAAAGAAGTGTTATTCCAACATTTGATTTGCTGTTCAGAATACAAATTCTAACATGGTCCAGACTTGTTGGTCGTTCAAATTGTCTGACATATTTGTTATCTCTATGAAATTCTATTACATTACTTTTCCATTGTTGTTACTTGTTATTGAGTTCCAGGTTCCGACTTGCCGTTTGCCACTTTAGCGTGGTCTGATCATGCCATTCGATTTTTAAAGTGGGGAAATAAAGGGATTATTTAAGACTAAGACATGCATGATAAGCGTGTGTCCAAGAATCACCTGCATCGTAATATCAAAAAGACTTGCTTAAAGCCTCTGCAATTTAGCAAAGCATCTAATTTCTCTTAGTTGTTCCTGCATTTTGAGCGATAGCTTCTATTGTGCTCTGGCTCTCTTCTGATGGTTGTTAGGGGCTATGTTAGATGTTTTTAATCCTTTTAGAGAAATTTGGAAGGAAGGGAGTCTAACAATTTCCTTTGTTTGTTTGGCAATTAGATTGGGGGAAAGCTTTGCCGGGGAAACGCACTCCTCCCCTCCCCTCTCCCTCCCTTTCACTTGCCTTTCCTTCCCTCCTACTTTAGATCCAATGCACGAGGGAGAATCTTTATTTACACTATTTTAGCATGTGGGTGACTTCTACATTTACTTTGTATTTAGAGTAACTTATTAAGCAACTTTTGTTTTGTATGATGATTCTTTTCTGGACTTTTGTACCCAAATGGGGTTTAGGAATATAATTCCTTTTTTGCTCCGAAGAAATTACGTCACAACCTCAAAGTGTCTACCTGCGAAAATGAATTAGCTTGCCAACCTTGATTGTCATTTTTTGTACTTCTATGCATGGGGAATCTGATATATTACTGCGGCTCAGTATCTTTGAAGTTCATTCCGATATTGTTGCATGTACAGGTGTGTCAGAGGATGCTGTTTCTGGCCATATACAATTGCTTATTCCTGGAGAAACAGCCTGCTTTGCATGCGTGCCCCCCTTGGTAGGCTACTTATTACCTCATTAATTTTTTTTAATATATACAGATTAAAGACAATTGAATTAAAAGAAAATGACTCATTAATATGGATGTGCTTCTTGTACTCCGGAGCAGCAGCCGGATGTAATTCTTGACGCAATAATTGTTTTGGGTCATTCGGAAACAATCTCTGTGTTTTCTAAAACAGGGGTAAAGGTTGCATACATTCAATGCCCCCTTACCTTGCCTTAGACAAGAGCCCTTGAGGCAGTGGGGTGGTGTTCTTCCTTTCGTATAGATTAAAAGGCAAATGACCACTATCGGAGTATGTTAAGTACAAGTTTTTGAAGCAAACTCAACTGTAGCCTTGATGTGCCGTTGTCGATTTTATACAGGTTGTGGCATCTGGAGTAGATGAGCGTACACTGAAGCGTGAAGGTGTCTGTGCAGCATCTCTCCCAACAACCATGGTAATTATTCCAATCACCCTGAATTAAAGAATATCATATTGGAGATAGTTTTAAAAGATTTTGTAAGGTCTTTTATTATTTGTTTATCACGACACTTCTTATCTTTGTCTAAACATCATGAAACTGGGTTTTCACAACGGAACAATTTGAAAAACCTTGAATGTGTCCCAAATATTGAGAGAGCAAAATATGTTATTCCAAGTTGTGCAATTTATGTTGTCACATCAATCTCTTGCAAATTCTGGCCAGCCCTAGGATTCTGCCATTCTGATCTGTGCTAAATTTCTTAATTGTGCTTGATTGGTTTGTAGGGTGTTGTTGCTGGACTTCTTGTGCAAAATACACTCAAATATCTCCTCAAGTTCGGACAAGTTTCACGATACTTGGTAGCCTCTCTAATCTATGATTGCGTGGGTCATTGTGATTTTATTGATCTATCTGTTCTCCCATTTGATGTATGGATAGCCTAAAAACTTTTTCTCCCATTTGTTCTTCCAATATGTCTCTTGTTCATTGCATGGCTGCTTTTGTGGCTGTGCTGAATGCTAGACCTAAGTTGCTTTCAACATCTTGCTTATCCTCGATCCCGTGAAGAGTTGGTCTCTTGAAAGATGGCTTATGCTAGTATAATGTGAGATCCGCCCATTTAATTATAACCCCTACTCTTATACCCCATAAACCCTTGACTCGAAGAATAACTACCCCCATTTATATGTAGTAAGGGTCAATCTGGTGATAATATTATCATGAGCAACTCGTGTGAGGCTTTGTGCTCGCCAAATTGTCAGAACTCAGAAGTAATTGCACTTTGACGTATATCATTGCTTCTACTTCACTGCTTTATATTCAGGGTTATAACGCTTTGAAGGACTATTTTCCCACTATGGAAATGAAACCAAATCTGCAATGTCAAAACTCAGCTTGCTTGGAAAGACAGGTATGGTAATGATTGCGTGTTTGGTGGGATCCGATCTGTTCAGCTTGTATGTTTCGTGCTGTAAATGTTGTCTATTATTGCAGAAGGAGTACATGATAGCAAAACCTGAAAGGGATGCTGCAGCCAAGGCCAAGATGGAGGCAGAAGCACTGTTGGCACCAGAAGGTCCACTTCACGATGATAATGAATGGAATATTAGGTATGTAACTTTCTCTACTACATGTCTTCATGGGAAGTATCGACATGATTCTCTCTTCCAACAGTTAGTCTCTAAACTCTAAAGAGACGGTCTCATAGTAGTAAAATTTAAATTCCTATCCAATTACCCATTAACTCACAGCAGAAACCAAGAGTAAATCCCGTGTAATATGTGTTAATCTCATGAGAATTTAAAGCACGAGAACTCGAGAAGTCTAGCAATAACTTTCTATTAGACAAAGACAAGATCATGAAGCTTTAGTTTGTAACACTCCTTTTTTTAGATAGTTTTCAACTGGTACGTTTTTTAAATTTACCGTTCAATCTCCCTGTTCGTTCAGCGTCGATGATGACAGTACGCCGGAAGGATCTACTAGCCAAATTGCAGGTAATAGTCAACCATTAAAGTCATAGAGCTTTTCCTCTCTATTGTGCTCTACGTTTTCATTATTAAACTTAATAGCAAAATATTAAATCTCGATTACTTTGTCCTCAACCATTGTTGGCTACTTTCAGATGCCCTTCCAGAAGGCCTGGTTCACGAGCTCCCAGCTGCAGATGCTTACATAGCTACACCTGTGTCGGAACAAGATACAAAAGGTGCCGACTCAGCTGACGACTTGGACGAGCTAAGGAAACAACTTGAGGCGCTTAACGCTGAATAGGCATTATATATTTGTTAGTTTGCATACAAACAGTGGAGAAGGTCGTTCGAATGAAATGAGTGGCAGGGGAGCCCTATTGAAAGGATTTCTAATTGACATTTACTTTTTATTCCCCATCATTTTTATAGAGAAAGAAGGTTCAAGATTTTAACTCCAGCACAGAATGTTTTTTGTGTTTCTGCAAAATGCAGAATGAAGTTGTAAAATTTTTGTAGTTCATTTCATAACTGTAAATCTTCATTTTATCACATACAACAAAATTAAGGAAGTTGCATATGTCGAACCAAGAACTGAGGGAGATTGGGGCTGGAGATTCTGGAAACCAAGCTCATATTCGTGTAATATAGGCGGGTATTATTTTTAGTTCCTAAAAAATTATGTGCACTGCTTCCCATCTGCTGTTTTCCTCTCAGATGTTGCGTCGCTTGTTGACTTGTGCGTTTGAGCAATCGTTAACAAGAAAATATGGGTGCTTGGAAACCTATTGATGCAACCTTAACTTTTAAAAGCAAAGGAACTAGATAATGAAATATACGGAGTAACTATATACTCCGTAAGAGCTTGCTCCGTATATTGTTAATGTGTATATACTGTATATGATACCCTTAAATTAAGGGATGAGAATAAGTATTGAGGTCGAATATATTGAAGTTCATCCATTCAACAATACATCTGGCATTACTTTTAGGAACCATGGCCATGCATGTGAAACATTCTCTCGAGCTTAGCTATTACTCCCTCTATTTGGTCATTTGTTTGCCTATTTTATTTTGGTTGTCTTAGTCAATTGTCTAACTTTCTATTTTAGAATGCCTTTGGGATGAAGGGAGTACATGCAACCTTTTACCAAGTAAGTTGTTCTCATGCTGAATCTCAATTTTATGCAAGAATTAACCAAATGGATTTGGCGTGGTGGTTGCTTACCTCATTCCTTAACCATGAGGTCAGGGGTTCGATCCCTGCCCATAGGAATGGAGCAAACTCTTTGACCAGCGGTTTCCCTCTTCGTGAGAACACCTGCGGCGAGGGAATTATACTGTTCCTCGATTTACACCCAAAAAAAAAATTTTATACAAGAATTAGTTATATCAAATCAAATACCGTGATCCAACATACACGAGAATTTGCTCGTAACTAAGAGAGAAGTGAAGTGCAGGAGAAAGTAAAGATGGAGAAGATGAAGCGAGACAAAAAGAAGAAGAACGAAGAATACGAGTGTTGCAAAGTATGCAGAATCAATCACAATCAAGGTCGTCGCCATAACTTCTTCCCTCGCCATACCACTTCTCTCTCCTCTCTCTTCTCTCGCTTCCTCAACAAGCTTTCTCTCCTCAATTCCCCAATTTCTAACCCTACTTTCAATCTTCCTCAACATGCTTCTCCAATTACCTCTTTCTGGTGCATTTTCTGCGAATTCGACGTCGATGATGCCGGCGCTTCCTTCGTTAGGTAATTTCTAGTTCATGTGATTTTATTGTTTTTTTCGTTCAATTGATTTGTTTGAATTGTGGAGAAAATTAATTGATTATTGAATTGAATTGAAGTGGTAATGTGATAAAGCATTTAGCGAGCGAGGATCATTTGAAGAATGTGAAGCAATTTTTGTGCAAATATGGTGCTGGAAGTAACAAGCTGGATTCTTTTCGAGTTACCGAGGCCAAATTCGCTGAGGTATGCTTTTTGTTCTTCTTATCTTGATTAATGATTAACGAAGTCGATTTTGTTCATGTTGTGAATCTTGTTAGTTTGATTAACGATTACTGTTTGTGGAACTGTTTTGCTTAAGACCGTCTTAAGCCTACAACATACGGAGTAGTTACTGTAGTTATCATTATAAACTTATGACGATCTCAAATGAAGTTTTGTACGGTTCTATATGCGATTTAAATTCTGTTAAAATGTATGATTATGTTCAGAATTTCAGATTGTAATGTATGACGAAGAGCTTTTGTTTTAAGCTCAATGTATGAACATACTATTTAGAAGTGGTGCTGTTATAAATTATATTTTATAGGATGCTTGATAAACTAAGGGATGATCTTGAACAAGATTTTGTGCACTTAAGAGTTTAGAACAAAAGGAACATAAAAACGTACTCGCAACATATAGGGATAAAACTAAGTGATGTTAAACGTCATGTTGTATATCGTTGGAGATATGGTGAATGATGATTTAATGCTAAATGGATCCTACGGGAGAAGTTATCATTTGAGCCAGTTAGACTATTAATTTGTGTTTGGTGTTATGGTGATGCTAAGTTGTTTCTGTCTTTTGTACCGTTCTATGATGATATCCTGTAGGTTATGCATTCGATGTCGTAAATGAGGTAAATATGTAATTGCTGCTGTTATTCTCACTGTACGATGCTTTCTTTCTTTATGTTTTGAGGTTGAGTGTCTCATCGAAGAGGCAATTTTTTTTTTGTCTGATCAGACTACTTTTCGTGTGTTAATCAGCTCACGATGTACCATTAGAATAGGAAAGGGTCTTGTATTGCAGGTTTACCTGTATTTTTTTCCTTCAAAGTAGAATCAGTTATTAGCATATTTAGCAATCTTATTTCTGGATGGCTTTGTACGCGTCGAAATTGGGTCCTTACAACATGAAGTCGCTTACAGTTATTTGCTTATCCCAGAATTATTCTTTTTTGTGGATTGTTTTTTTGATGTTGTTATGTGGTACTTTTGCAGTGGGAGAAGAAGTGTGAAGTCTTAAGATGTAAAGCTGCAGCAACAAGTAGGATATGCCAGGGATCTCTATCCCATGAATCAAATGATATCCAACAAAACTACGGAATCTTGAATAATTTTGACAATAATAATATTCACTTTCTTGCATCCAATCTGTCAAATAATGTTTTGCCTTTACAGTATGATACAAATGAGAATTACCAGGTATGTCATTCAGATATCCCGGAAGCTGATAAAACTGGTCGTCCATATCCGGATCTTGGCTTACCGATTCCCCAAGGCTCTGAACATGGTTTAAACACTTGGAGCTCAACATACACCGGTATCCATCTTCAATTCTACTTTCCTACTTGTAAATATTTAATCGTAGATCTCTATCAAGTAGTTCATCGACATCCTTTTGTGTTTCCCAGACTATGGTAGTGTACATCCTCTTCCTTCTACTGGTGCAAATTTGCTCGCAAAAGGTCCTACCCATGGAGAGGTAAGCTTGTCAATTGTTATTTTTTGTGATTTATGTTTTATCCTCAAAGCTTTGATTTGTGGTCTCTGACTCTTTGCTCTTGGTATGCTTACTTTGCATGCTGAATTTGTCTGCCCGCCTCCCCCTCTTCCCAAAGAATCAAGAAATACTCTGAGAAAGAAACATGAAATAATTTTGGCCAGGAAAATGTGGAAAAGGATTATATGAAATGCCTAAAATGATTACTTGATTTTTATATCTGTGCTTCTTCTTGCCTGTAAAGCCACAACTATTCCATTCCTTCACAGCTTCGTCTACTATGATTACAGTCCCAATTCATGCTATCCTCTTTCTTCTATGACCATGCTGAATATCTTCAGTTTTGCACTTGATTGTTTTTATTGTTTTTCTGTATTGCTAGGTCCAGATTAATCAACCCACAACTAACAGGGAGCCCTATTTTAATGGTAAATATCTCTTTCTTGGGGCTTACATCGTTGGTTCACAAAATCTGACAGAAATATTTTCCTTCGAGTTGTGTCGGGATCGAAAAAAACTGATACGAGACATCTCAAGGCGAAGATAGAAATGGAAAATTTCCGGCCAAGTTATTGCTTGGTTTTGTAAATCGGTCAGTTCGGTCAATACGACTCGGGAAGGGTCCAAGATTTTTAGTGAGCCAATTTTTTTTATGAAGGCACTATTGCAGTGTTGTTTTTTTTATTATAAAATGATAATGTTGGCCAGAATAGTTACTCCAATAACCGTGGCCAAGTCCACAGCAGCCTCATCATGTACGTTTTTGAGACACCATTACTGCGATAATGAACATGACTGATATAGTGATACCACGATTTCAAACCATGGTTATAGTTTCTCCAGCCTTCATATATTTTTGTGGTCTTGTTTCTTGTTAGAGGAAGTGGCCTGGGTTTAATTTTGTAGTGTATGTTTTGTGTCTTAATACCAATTCGAATGCTGCCACAACAAAGGCCTGATTTTCGCTCTTCTGATTTTCCCCTTTTAGGTTACCAGACTCTCAGTAGGATTACTTCTGGGAAATCGGACGACGATAAAGGAAATGTTTACTCTGGGGCTCCTCCTCCTTGGCTTGAAGAAGCTGAAACAGTTGAAGTTGGGCAATCCACGACAACCAGATCAATTATTGCTCAAACGAATTGCAGAAAGGCGAGTAAATTAAACCCTAAGAGGGTGGGGGCTGCGTGGGCAGAGAAAAGGAAAAGAGAACTGGAGATGGAAAAGAGAGGGGAGATTGTTGCCAATACATCTGCTCCTGACTGGCTTCCTAACTTCGGTAGTGTTTGGCAATCAGGCAGCCGAAAAGAGTCATTGAAAGAATTTAAGAAGGAAAAGGTCGACGTGTCAAAAGCCGATAGTCAACCCGAGGCCGAGATCAAATTACAGCCATACATCAGCAAACGGATGGTAAGCTTCCTGCTTTATGGCTTTTGTCTTGTGTCTTAACTCATAATTGCCTTCAGCGTGCCATGAAAACTGAATCTTTGTAATGATGCTGGATGCCACTGGATCAAGGGGATGGCCTTGATATTTCAATGCAGAATTACTTTTGACCTTTGACTTTCAGAAACACAAAATTGCATCACATAACTTCTATTCCAGAACAAAAAAGCCCAGCGAGTCATTATACTTTATTCCATCATAATCGGGAGCTAAAGAAGAGCGATGTGTTGTTATAGTAAATGTTTAAAATTGAGTTGATATAGTAAATGTTTAAAATTTGAATGATGCATTTAGGGTTTTGTTTGGATGGAGTAATTTGGAGGGAAATGAAGGGATGTAATTTCACTTATTTTGATAGTAAATTGGGTTGAAGGGAAATGGACCTTACATACGCGTAATGCAACTTTTTTTCATGGGAAATCAAGTCATCATGGAATTTTCTTTGCCGCTAATTCTTCATTTTGTTGAAATGTTTTCTTTATACTTGCAGCGGCTTGGGACAGACACCTTTTCTTCCGGAGGTGTTGAAGAAGCTGGTGATAAGTCATAGATCCTAATATGATGTCCGCTCAACATCCAAAGAGCTTTTACACAATGTTAATGACCTGCATATTTCTGCATGGCTTCAAATTTGCCGCAGCACTCCATTGCAACCCAGTTATACTAAAGAGGTTTTGAGGATTTTCTCAAGTGCGTTATGAGCAGATATCTTCGACATTATTGCGCAATGGATTAGATCAAGGTTTACAGTTGATTATGAGATCAAGTCTCAGAGATTAGCACCATGTGTTCAAGTAGAAGTTGTGCATTGGTTTAGTTTCAAGAGAAGCTTGCAAGTCACTATCCAATATCCTGGCAAGGATTAGGACCATTGCTCCTTAATTTGATGCATCGTGTGGTTTTCTTGCTTAATAGTTTATGGCCAACTCTTCCTGTGATATTGTTGGACTCGCTTTGTTCAGCTGTAACTCTGTAAGCCTGTAAATATAATTTGTGTTCATCTCCCCGTGTTTTGGACTTTTGTAAAGGTGTCAAACTCTTGGTTACGGTTTGCAAAATATGTTCTCTTTATGAGTGCATCTCTATACGTTTTTGCGTTTAGCCATTATAATAAAGTGGTGGTAAATTGAATCAACTGATAACAATTCAGACCGTCAAACCTAAAAACTGATATTCACTGCAGATCTCTAATGTCTTTTTATATTCGCACCTTCAATTTTTATGTACATTGATTTGGATCATACCACGAATATCTTAGGTCACAAAATTGTCTTCTCTCTACGTAGGGCACCCATAATTCCACAGGCTCAATGCATAATACTCTAGTATCCCAATTTAGTTTATTTTTGATTAAAATGCATCTCATAACAAATAAAAATAAAAAGTAAAGAAATGTTGGAGCCGATGGAATATATTCTCTTAATTTACGCTTCAAAAGGTAGAGGAACAACATACGGAGTTCTACGAATCTGAATCTGACATACCAAGTAAAAACAATCATCTCCCCTCGGCCCTCACTCTGAAATAGATACGGTTAACTCACAAGTCTGCCATAAAGAATCATAAACTCTGAAATATATGGTTTTTAACAGCCTAATTTGATCAATACTTGGTTCTTCCATCACCCTCATTGATTGTATCCTTGAATGTCGCTCCACCTGGGATCATAGGCAACACATGTTCCTGGTGTGGTACGATCACATCGAGCAGGTATGGTCCTGGAGTGTCCAGCATTGTCTGAATAGCGGCCCTCAGGTCAGACACCTTTGTCACGCGAGCACATGGAATGTCGCATGCTTCAGCAAACTTTAGCATATCAGGGAAGATGGCCTCAGTATTCTCAGGGTTCCCTAGGTATGTGTGGGCTCGGTTAGCTTTGTAGAATCTATCCTCCCATTGAACCACCATTCCCAAATGCTGATTGTTCAACAGCATAATCTTCACAGGTAAGTTTTCCACTTTAATAGTCGCCAACTCTTGAACATTCATCATGAAACTCCCATCACCGTCAATATCCACAACGACTGCATCAGGTCTTGCTACAGCAGCACCCATGGCAGCCGGAAGCCCAAATCCCATCGCTCCAAGCCCACTAGAGGTCAGCCATTGTCGAGGGTTCTTGTATTTGTAATGCTGAGCAGCCCACATTTGATGTTGTCCAACACCTGTGCTTATAATTGCTTCCCCGTGGGTCAACTCATCGAGAACCTGAATAGCATACTGCGGAGGGATAGCATCCCCAAACGTCTTAAAGGTCAAAGGGAACTTCTTCTTTTGCTCACTCAATTCCTCCCTCCACTCAGAAAACTCAAAACTCGACTTCCTCAACTTCGACTCCAAAATCTTATTCAAACCCATCAATGCAACCTTAAGATCAGCACAAATCGACACATGAGGCTGCTTATTCTTCCCAATCTCCGCCTTATCAATATCAATATGAACAATCTTAGCACGACTAGCAAACGCCTCCAACTTCCCCGTCACACGATCATCAAACCTAACCCCGAACGCCAACAACAAATCCGCATTATCAATAGCATAATTAGCATACACAGTCCCATGCATTCCCAACATTTGCAAAGACAACTCATCATCACAAGGATACGAACCCAAACCCATCAAAGTACTGGCTACAGGAATCCCAGTCAATTCAACAAACCTAATTAGCTCCTCACTAGAATTCAAACTCCCACCACCAACATACAGAACCGGCTTTTTCGCCTCGCTAATCAACCTAACAATCTGCTCTAAAAGCTCGTGTTTAGGCGACTTAGGCAACCTAGAAGTATACCCAGCTAACTGCATTTTCTTTCCCCAATCAGGTATTACAAGCTGCTGTTGAACATCTTTGGGAATATCAATTAAAACAGGACCGGGTCGACCCGAATTGGCCAAATAAAAAGCTTCCTTAACAATCCTAGGAATATCATCAACATCCCTGATCAGATAATTATGCTTAGTAATTGCACGTGATACCTCCACAATTGGGGTCTCCTGGAAAGCATCAGTACCGAGCATTCGCCTCGGAACTTGACCCGTTATTGCGACGAGTGGGATCGAGTCAAGCAGCGCGTCAGCGAGTCCAGAAACCAAGTTAGTAGCCCCAGGTCCGGAAGTAGCAATGCAAACCCCCACTTCCCCAGACGCGCGTGCATATCCCTCGGCAGCGAAAACACCGCCTTGTTCATGGCGAGGGAGGATATTACGGATAATATTTGAGCGCGTGAGGGATTGGTGAATTTCCAAAGATGCCCCTCCAGGGTAAGCGAAGACGTGACGGACGCCCTCCCGTTCTAAGGCTTCGACAAGGACGTCGGAGCCTTTTCTGGGTTCAT
The DNA here is from genome assembly GCA_001412135.1 of Silene latifolia subsp. alba. Taxonomy (NCBI): domain Eukaryota; kingdom Viridiplantae; phylum Streptophyta; class Magnoliopsida; order Caryophyllales; family Caryophyllaceae; genus Silene; species Silene latifolia. Next base: position 15,328 of record LHUT01003443.1, read on the forward strand.
CAGGGGCAAATCGGGAAATGAAATGGTGGTGGGAATCGGCGGCGCGGGGGGTGATGGTGGGGGTTGAGGGCGTGTGGGTGGAGGAGGAGGCGATGTGGAGGGGGCGACGGCGAAGGGTAATTTGGGAAATAGGGGGAAAATGGAGGGTAGGTGAGGAATTAGGAGTATCGGGTTTGAAAATAGTAAAAGTTGGAAAAGTAGAGGTGGCCGCCATGATGGGAAGAAGGGAGGAGATGGAGATGGAGATGGAGATGGAGTAAATGGATTCAGGATATCTTTATAAGTTTCGAATCATGATGATTTCAAAGGGTTTTAGACTGTGGACTACGAAGGCACGATTAGAAAACCACAAAAACAAAACCATTCACTCCAAAATCCTCTAAAACTAGTTTGAATGTAATCAATCAATCAATCAATACATATATATAAAGCAGAAACTTTTCGAGCGATATTAGAGAGTCCAACTTTTCTAGAAATCCTAATAAGTGTACATCTAGCTTTTTCCTCTT
>LHUT01003444.1:9267-25156 GCA_001412135.1 Silene latifolia subsp. alba
ATATTTGAAATAATAATTAGTTTTTATACTTTTAAAACCAATATTTTACGGAGTATAATTTTTGTAATCTTTAATAATAAAATAATTATTAAAATTACTAAATTTTTATAATTATTTTGTTATAAGCATGGTAACTAATGAATGTGATTAGAATATTAATATTAAAGATATATTAATTTTTTAAATGGAAAAAAGGCATATTCTGACCCTTCCGAGTTCCGACCAGTGACCCCATATATCATGAGCCGTTTTCTAACTCGAAATGTATAACTCCATTGAATGCTTATTACAAACCAAGAGTTTTATATTCATGCATACTTGTCCAGCTGTCTGGAAATTTACATTTTTTTTTCTAGAGCCTGTCTGAGTTTGCAAAATCTGAAAGATACCTACTTCCTCATCATTTAATTGCTCTCCTCAATTTTAAGGAATTTCCATGGTGCAGGATTCCACGTTATGTTATGCACAGTTTCACAAGATTTAAGAGGTTTTGATGAGCATTAGTTGCTGCCTTTACTGATATTCTGTTGTTAGTTAGTGATTGGACTTGAAGGCTGCATATGGGCTTTGCATGTGTGAATAGATAATCTTTGGTACTTAATTAAGAATTGTCTTCGTTGGAAATTACGAACAAGTGAACTGAACAATTCTGATAACTGTATCTGTCGTGTATGTTCTTTTATAATGAAGATTGTTTCGTTAGACGTAGGTTCTGACATTCATCATGTATGTTCTTTTACAAAGAAGTTTATTTACTGAAATGTTTATAAATCTAGGGGTGTTCATCTTCATAATTTTGTTTTCTTTTCCAGGTTAAGAAAATGGTTCACCAAAATCAAGATGTTGTCATCGTAGGTGGTGTACATTCATTACACCAGCATGAGAAATTGGCAATTGCCGTTGCTGAAGCAACAAGAGGCAATTCAGTGCACGAAACAAAGAATGATGGACGCTTTCATGTTCGGACAAAGACATATCTTGATGGCGCTATTCTTAAAGAGGTCAGTTTTTGCTGGCCCTACTTATTTTATGTCCCAAATTATTTTGTCAGTATTCAAAAGTTTATCTTATCATGGTGAGTGTATCAAAAGAACCGCTGTATGCTGAAGTCATGGGATTTCTGTTAGAATAAACTTGTTTTGTTTTACATCAGTTTAGATAGGTGTATTTAATCAGAAGATGCAACTCACAGGAAATGGAAAGATCAGCTGATGTGCTTGCCGCGGGTATATTGGAGGTGGCTGATCCCACACTTAAAGACAAGTTTTTTATTCGCCAGGTTTGACCACATCTTCTAAGCTTCTTAAATATGGTTAATTCAGAAAGTAACACAATCTATGGGTCAGGTGAAAAAAACACTACAAATTATATGTGAAACCTATGTTGATGCCAATTATTAGGTTCGGTGCCTTCACTGACTAATGTCTATAAGGAACAATACTCTAATTATGCTGCAATCCCAGAGGAAGACTTGGTATATTGACAAGAATAGTCTTTTTTCCTCAAATAACTGCAGACGTATCTCTTTCAAAATGCACAATCAAATAACTTAAAGAAACATCCTCCGAACATCAGTGTCCCCAATATTTTTTCATTCTTTCCAACCCGTTAAAACATCCTTAACCGAGAGTGGCCCCAGCATACCCAAACAAAGATTTAGAAAATTCCAAAAAAAAAAAGAAACCTAAGGACAAAATAGGATAATGTGGTCAGCTGACTCTCTCGCCTTTAACAGAGCAACAGCGACTACCAAAGCAATCAGAATCTTTTGATCTATTTTTAAACAGCATTTCCTTACGGGGAGCGAGTGCTTAGTTATACTTGTTTGGTTTGTCCGCTTCATGAATTATGATAAATAAGATTCCAATCAGGACTCGGATTTTATATTTCTTTCGTTGTTTCCTTTAGTATTATTAATTAAACTGCATGGCATCTTTTCTAGACCTGGATGGATGAAAGCGATGGTTCCAGTGATTCCATACTGAAGCATAAACCACTTTGGGAAAGTTACAATAGCAAACTTGGCAAAGCAAGGAAAAAAAGAGTTCCAAAGAAAAAGGGAAACCTTTTTCGAACATATGGTACCAGAGTTATACCAGTGTAAGTGCAAATATCATTTTGACTGGCTGTAATGCTACTCATACCACCTTAAAAAGCTGTTATGGTAACCACCAAAACATTTATTAAATTGAGATGTGGTTTCTCAGCCCATATTTAATTATCTATCATCTTTGACAGTAAAATAACATTACCCAAATGCCTCAAAGGCCTATAAAAGCTGAAGGATAGTGAGAGCCATTTTATGTTCATCAGTTGGTGCTCTACAATTTGATAACTTGTGTTAACTTATTTTCGCACTTTTTGTACCCCCTAGTTTCGTGCTATCGCTAGCTGATGTTGATCCTCACCTCATGATGGAAGATGAAAGTATGGTTTGGACGAGTAAAGATGTTGTTGTTGTACTTGAGCATCAATCTGAAGAGGTGCCTCTTAGGTGAGTCACCTAATTTATCTGCTGGTTAGAATTCAACACTGTTCTTTTTATGCTTGGACGCCGTTTAATATGTAGTATTGGGCTATTGGCATAACGTTTATTTTCTATGTGCTCTATTTATTTGAAACCCCTACTAATAATATGTTCACCTGCCTCTTTGTGTTCTATTTTAACTCTGAACGGACTGCTCTTTCATTTTTGTTTTGGCCGGGTTTTCTTCAACAGTTATGTTTCTGAGACAAAAAGGAGACATGCTCTTCCATCCCAAGCTCAGCGTCATATAGTAGCAGGACTTGCTTCCGTTGTTGGTGGGTTGAGTGCTCCATACGAAAGGGCTTCTCATATTCATGAAAGGCCAGTGATAAATTGGCTTTGGGCAGTTGGTTGCCATCCTTTTGGACCATTCTCCAATGCTTCAAAGATCAGTCAAATTCTTCATGATGTTGCACGTGTAAGGCAAAATGCATTTGATCAATTGTATGAAATGCATAATTAGTGATCTTCTGTTTGGTGTGATTACAAATGTTGTACTTCCTCCATGCAAATCCAAACACCCCGGTCCCACCTTTTTTTTTTTTGTGAAAGGGGAATTTGAAATTATGGGTGTTTGGATTTGGAGGGAGGGAGTAGTCCAGTCATTTTTGTTTATTCTTGCTCTAAGTTGGTTTGCCATTAATGACTATATGATATATGATTACATAGTCACCGCTTCCTCTTTTAGGAAGAGACATGCTTAAACACTATTTTATCTTTCTTTATGGTCAGTCCTAGGTTCTTTTTAGAAGATTATCTGTGAATTCTAAGATTTTGTAAATGCGAATGGGGGTAAAAATTGCATCCCTTAAACACTCACCATCATATCTTAATAAGACCATTCATCCAACTTACGTACATTTGCATTGCAGAGGAACACGATATATGCTCATGTGGATTCCGCACTTCGGAGGATCAGGGAGACGTCAGAGGTATTCAATCTGGTTTATAGTGTCAATAGTTTACACGTTGGTATCAATCAATCCTTCTCCGCAAATTGCAGTTTAGACCAAAATCATGAGTTTCTTACTGATTCCTCAGGTTGTCCAAGCCTTTGCGTCGGAATATCTGAAGACCCCTCTTGGTGAACCAGTGAAAGGCAAAAAGAACAAGACTACCACTGAACTTTGGTTGGAGAAATTTTACAAAAAGACGACTCATCTGCCAGAGCCTTTCCCACATGAATTGGTTGAAAGATTGGAGAAATACCTGGATGTAAGTTTATACGGAGTAAATGTCACAAGTTGTTGTCTTTGTGTTTTCTGCTCTTTTACTAAATGACTCTCGGATTTCAGAACATTGAGGAACAGCTTGTCGATTTATCATCCTTGCTATACGACCATCGGTTGCAAGATGCTCATTTCAACAGCTCGGAAATTCTCCAGACATCAATTTTCACACAACAGTGAGTGATTCCGACCAATTATATTTCACACTTTATGGTCTGGCGTGGGCCCAGAATTTTTTGTTTCTGATGTCCCCTTAATTTATTTTAAAAATACTTGACTCAAAAATTATAGATTACAAGTTTACAAATACATGGTTGGTGCATGCAGGTATGTTGATAGTATATTGGTCAGCGAAAGGGAGAAGATGAAATGCTGCAGTATTGAATACAAGTCCCCTCGGCAAACATCTCAAACTTTTATATATGGGGGCATTCTTATTGCTGGTTTTGTCGTATATTTTCTTGTTATTTTCTTCTCTAATCCAGTCCGCTGATTGTAGACATAATAGTCCGCCTTGTAAGCCCACCTCTATTAATACAGTGTTGGACAGCCTTTGCTAGTTTCAGCGCCTCAAATGGTTCTTGTCCAAAATATCAGGAGGTGGGCTATGGCCTATGAGTGAAGTGTTATGCGATGACATTCCCCTACTTCCTTTTGGTTCGGAGCTGATGATTATAGAGGATCTGCCGACCTGCTCGGGGAAGATGAGATAGCGAGGCTAAATACCCTTTGTGTAGAAGTTCGTTGGGTCATTTCAGTAACAAATCGAACTTGCTCAGGGATTCAACAATTTTTATGTACTACATTGAGCTAGAAGGTTATAACAGCTGGTACTTTGATTAGTCAATCGAATGTTTTTTTACATATTTTTTGTACAAAAAAATAATCAGCGTATTTTCTGTCAACGTGTACTTTGATTTTGGTGAACTAGAACGGATCCGACATGGTATAACCTAGGTTGCACGGACACTCCTCCTAATCGGCGTTCCCGTGTCAGACGCCCATGTCGGACACGACACTCGTCGGACAAACGTCAAAACGTGTCGGACACTTGTAAAGCCGTGTCTAACTTTCATCTTTTATTTGGGCACGTGTCCGACACGTGTCCATGGTATTTTGAGCCGTGTCCATGGTATTTGGACACACCTTCAAACGGAATCAAGTTGAATTTAAGGTAAATGGCGTGAATTGTTATATGGTTGAATTTGGTGGGGAAATAAGTTGAATTGGGGGTAAATGATGTTCTTTAGACTAGTAATGAGATGTCGAAATAGATTGATTATAAGTTGGTTTTTGGTTTTGGAAATGAGAATGAGTTATAATTAACGTCAAGTTNTTTAGGATATGTTATAAAAATATATTAATGACAAATTTATGGGGTTATGCAATTTTAAGTAATTTTATTTAATGAAAAAAAATTAATGATATGTAGAGGTAGCCCGGGCGAAGCCGGGCACCAATACTAGTAATTATATAACTTGAAAACAAGATAATAGGCTCCGCGATCAGCTAATCATGTAGTATTTTTATATTCACAATATGTTGGTTGCTAAATTATTTGATCTTATAAAGACCTCGAATCTAGATTCACTAGACATGCGAGAATCCGACCTGAAATCAAATTGAACCAAATCAACATATAAAATGATATTTCTGATTTGACAAAATCAAACCAAAACAAAGCTCAGCACGACCTGGTGTTAACCTAATTTGAATGACTCGGTCACCACCTGAATGACCCAGCTCGGCACATGCAAATAGAACAATACGCGGAAGTGTTGTAAGAAAATTCACGTCATTATCCGAAGTATATTGGGGAAAAAAACGCTCTAACATTACTTATGGCACAAACATTGAAAAAATAAGAGAGACAATGATTTAAGAAAAGGAAATAATGAGAAAAACACTCCTCCAGAAAAAAATCAACTTATCAAAATTTCATAGAAAGCTGTAAAATTTTAAACTCAAATGTCTATTGGCTGACAAATAATATGCTCGGAGTTTAAAACATACATTCACCATCATATATGGCACGAGATAAGCGGTCTACGTCTTTCACCTAATAAATTTTGTGGGAGAGTGTTACAATACCTTACATTTCTCACTGAAAAGACTATAAAAGACAAGAAGCCTTTTTTGGAGATAAATTAGAAATCAACTAACCAGCATGAAGTTATTCCCAGAGCACATATGAAGAGTATTCCAGCTAACATATTAGCACCAATTAGCAATCTCCGGTTTGAAGGAAATGTGGGCGCACAGCTACTACAGTTCAATTTTCTCGAAATATAGACTTAAATCAGACTCATAAGTTATGAGAGCTAACCGGAGAGTGGTGAAAAGTCCACATCGGTTAAGGCTTCAAACTAGATCGATCTGCCCATTCTCCAGATAGGGCTTGATCGATTTGTACCGAAGAACATATAAATCACCGGCAACTAGGTCTACAATTTCATCCCCACTGCAGAAACAGCAATTTTAGACGGATTTCAATTGACCAGTGCTATGTTCAAAATTATGGTCTAAATTCCATGAAAAGTGTAAGATTCTTACCTATCATCAAGTGGGATGGAACCAATAGACCCCTCACTCTTGCAAAATACAAACGTGTCCAAATTTGGCTCAGGAACTGGGGAAAAGAAAAGATGAGACAGAAAAATCAGTCTGAACATTAACTTAGTTAAAAAAAGCGCACACGTCAAAGGCTCATCAAGGCATTTGCCTTGGGGTGCCTTAAGTGTGCCTTTTGGACCATGCAATATCCATATTTTTGTCCCGTTATACCTTGTGATGCTCGGACTCGGATACGAGNGTTCTACAAAACAGAGGTTAAAAATAAAACACTCTCACACCGATTTCTCATAGAAGGATCCGTCAAGGATCCATGTCCGGATCCGTGTCCGGATCCTATCCACCGGATCCGCAGGGTCAGGTGAAGAGTCTGAGCATCACAGGTTATACCCACCTTCTAACTATTTCACCTGCTAACTCTCAAAGTCCAAAAAGGACTTCTATATGTCTATTCTCCGCGGATACTTTCCTCACACGCCATTACAACAAAAAGAGACACAACATCAGCCCAGTTCCTCACACATCATTACAACAAAAACAGACGCAACATTAGCCCAGTTTTCGTGTATTACCTTCTAACAATTGACTTACTGTTTCCCAGACCAAGTCACATGCCAAATAATCGCTCTAAAAAATTGTACGTTTATTTACAAGAATTCATTCATATCTGCCTCTACAAGGTCTACGAAACTCATCCATTTATACCTTGAAACACCACTTTGACCCTGCTTCATTCATCCCTTGAATGTTTACTGCAAGTCACGAATATGCTGAAACTATTAAGAAAAGCAACAACGTGCTTTCTAAGGACCCAGCATTCCCCAAAATGTAAAACTTAATCTCTCAGAGGTCGTCACCAAATAACACCTTACTATTTAAAGAATCAGTTCAGACCATCAGATAGAAACATTCTCTCTGGTACACTTGAACAATAGCCAAGATGTGGCCCATGGAGCCCACTGAGAGCCGCATTTCATGTTACTTTAATCACCAAAATTAAGGGAGTAAATGAGTAATACCCACAGGGCCCAGTTTATAGGACTCGTGATTCATGGGTTCATGGCACTACTTAATTAACCAAGTCAACTAGTTTTCCACTTTCCCCCTTATGTATCTACTAGACTACTTCAACAGCTTCAGTGCTCATGTTACAAAATTTAAGGCCACCCCTTCAGTTTTCATACAAGGTACAACTTATAGGCACAAGCTGAATGACTATTTTCAAGAAAAAGGATAAACAAAAACTACAGTATTCATATTATTCTACCGACGCAAATTTGAGACACTAGCATCGTCGCAAGAAGAGAAATCAACTCACTGAGCGTACACAAAGGATATGAGTGAGAACAAGCCTAAAATTTCAACTTTCAACAATAACAAGAGGAAGAGTATATTAATTACCCATGTCATCTTCCTCACTAGCATTGGATTGTTTTAGATTAGACTGATAACCCACGGGCAATTTTGATAAAACAGACTCATCAATATAATTCTTCATACTATCGTAGCACCTACAAATATAAAGTCAAGTTTATATAAACATCCAGAAAGCCATAAGACTACATGATATCGTTAAAATAGCAAGGTTATCCTAGTTCACACTAATTACCTCTTGGCGAACCTTTGTTCTTGCTCCGAAAGTCTGTCCCACAGATCTGTTTTCGAGATATGAACCATGTCCTTCTCAATCTGCACAAAACTGGTGGCAACTTTTAGAGAAATCAAAGAACGCAACGAAAATATTATGTGCTAATCAGAGAAGGGAACCAAGGTGATATAACTGCTGGTTATTAATCTAATGCATTTTCAGTTTGAGAACTAAACATAAAACTGATAGGGTATAAAAGTGAAGTCACAACCTTATGAAGACGAACCCGTAGATATGATTTCAACAAATAGAGTGCCCGATTCGAATCCATTTGATATACAGATACTATTAAAGGATCAAATCCACTTCTCGTGATTTCCTTGATAGTTTCTTCCTGAATAAACACACAATTCGTCTCTTAGCATTACGTAAATATATGATAACAAGAGGAAAAAACATCCAAACCACTGCAGCTGATGAGCTGAATAAAGGCGCAACTGAATGATTACTCTATAGTTTGGATTATAAGCTCTAATTGAATAATTGATTACTGCATATCTTACTTTTCTAATTGTTCGGGTATATAATCAGTAAACATCTGTCTTACTCCGAATGTGTTGAACACGCTTGTGTTCAAACTTTTTAACTTTTTGTTCTAAAATGAAGTATCCAAGGCCCGTGTCCTATGGACTCCTATCTTAGTGTTGGAATAACATTATGTAATCATTCAATCAGAGCTTCTACAAGTCAATTTAAAACCTCCAAAACAATCTTTAACATCAATTTCAAACAAAGATTAAATGCTTACTACATAGTTCGGCTACATACGCAGCAATGACCTACATTACTCGACTCAGCTACAAGTATCAGACACGCTTATTTTGTGCAAGTTTCCAATTTTTTTGCCTAAAATAAAGTGTCCAAGTACCATGTCGTGTCCAAATCCCCGAGTAACATAGTAATCATTCAATTAGAGCTTATACAAGTCAATTTAAACCCTCCAAACAATCTTCAACAACAATTCCAAACAAAGATGAAATGCTTACTCCATAGTTTAATTTTCTAATTGTTCGGCTATATACACAGTTATAATCTACGTTACTCTAACTTAGCTGCAAGTATCAGACACGCTTATTTTGTGCAAGTTTTTCAATTTTTTCGGTCTAAAATGAAGTACAAAAATGTCAGTGTTGCGTTGTGTCGAGTCGGAGTGTCCCAGTGTCGGAGTAACATAGGTAATCATTCAATTAGAGCTCCTACAAATCAAATTAAACCTTCAAAAACAATTTCAACAACACTTCCAAACAAAGATGAAATGATTACTGCATAACTTAATTTTCTAATTTTTCGGCTATATACGCAGTTATCATCTATACTCCGAACTCAGCTGTAAGAATCAGACACGCTTATTTTTGTGCGAAGTTTTCAATTTTTTGGTCAAAAATGTACGCGAATGAGTATTATCGGATAATAATTCAATTAGAGGTTAAACAACAATTAATCCGAACAAACAAAGATTAAACGACACCGTAACGTTAAAAATAATCAAAATCATCGATACTAAAACTCAAATTGACGAAATTGAATGAAAATATGAAATTAGGGTTTACAATACAGAAAAGATGAAATTGAAGAAAGAAAAAAGCAATTACCATAAGCTGGATCTGTTCATAAGATCTTTGAACAAGAGGAGATTGAAAAGGAAGGATTTCAGGAGCAGATTTCTCATCGCGCCATGCTTTTTTAAGAAGCTCAACATCTGATGTCGCCATTAACGACTCGTAATCGGACATCGACATTCCTGTTCCACTCTCCATTTCTTGTGACACTAACTCGCTGATTAAAACCGTCTTATACAAGTATTTGTGGTACGAGAGAGTCTGTGTAAATGTGTAACACTCTGTAGCTGTAGGTGTGGTGTTATTTGGCGGTAAAATCTACGTTACTTTGTTCCAATTATTGAAACGATGATATGCTATGAGAGAGTATGAGATTATGAGTTGAGCTCGGACGACCATGGCTTTAATTCAAAGCTCGGTTCGAGTTTGGTTAGCCAGTATAATTGGTCTTTTAGGTTTGGATTTAAGTCAAAATTGGTCTGATTTAAGTTGAGCCCGAACTTGAGAAATGTTGAATTAGATCACTAAAAAATGCGAAGTTTTGAATTTTAAGAATATAACAATGTTATCCTCTAATCACTACAACAACATACTTATCACAAGTAGTTTATTTTTAACAAATTAATACTATAACTATGGCTCGTATTTAAACTATTTAGTACCAACTTTAAGCATGTAATTGTTGATACTATAGAGTAGATAGTATCACCCATGAGCACTTAGTTCAACGGGAACAAAGTTCTTTCAACTTAACCAGAAATCTCGTTTTCGAGCCATAAGAATGAAGCAATGTTAAAGTCATGAGGGAGAGTTTTACCGTCTTAGTGGTCCTTCCCGGCTCGAATCCAGACTAAACCGAATGATACACACCCAAAAAAATAAAGTCCTCAAACCCATACTAAATCGAATAGTACACACCAAAAAAATAAAGTTGTTAAACAAAAACATGTCACATATGCAAGTACTTGCTCTTTTTTTAGTCAACCTCATACCGTCTTTTACTCTAAAAAATCAAATGAATTTTAAACAACTCGATTGGCTTGCATGTTCTGACTAAGGAAAATAAACTTCATCAAATGATATTGAATTTTAGTATCACCATCTCACTTACATCTCCAATTATCTCTTAATTATATACAGTTTATAACTCCATATTACACATATTACACGTGTGGCTATGATACTCATACTTAATACTAGACCAAGTCACAGTAACGGGTCAAGCTGGATCTCCTGACCCGTCTTTAGCCCCCCAACCTCCTCCGGTTTAGGGCTCAATAAGTAAGGCCCGACCGCTGAAGCCCATTAAAAAACAAAATACTCATTCCTAATTCCTCATTTCTTCCCTCTACCATTTTGCACAAAAAATAAGGAAATGATTTTAGATCACACAAAACACCCTACCCGACTTGTAAATGAATTTGGACCACACAAACCTTTCCAAAAAAAGAAAAGAAGAAGAAAATTCGACTATCATAAAAAAGGAAAGAGGAAAGAAATGACCGACTAGGGGGGAGTAACAAATAAAAAAATGGTATAGTTGACCGTTTTAGCACTAAACACGAGCTAATCCAATCCGACTGACCTTAACCCGACCCATGGTCAAGTCTAGCTACTCAATAGCACCGGTGTGAGTGTGTGACTAGTCCACTACCGCTTTATAATCGTCCTTAACCAAATAGCAACCCGCTTTACCATTTTTCATCCAAATCACTATCATTTGTAATTCTCCCGCCACAATTCAATCCTCCGAAGAGAGAGAACAGGAAAAGGAAAAAAAAATGAAGGAAGCTCAAACTCCTCGTAAAAACCTCTCGCATGGCCGTTCAAAGGATTCTCCATCAATTAAATCCTCGATTTCTGTTAACTCGAAGAAAAATCACAACGTGATCATCTTTTTTCTTCTAAACCTAATTTTATTTCGTTTTATCACATTTTCAATTTATCTCAATTAAATTATCATCTCAATTGTTTGTTTAGATTGCGAAGAAGAGCTTGAATGCTGAATTCTCATCACTTCCAGAAGATGCGATCACTGATTCCGTCACTGAATCCTTCAATGTTTCTCCTGTTTCCGAGAGACTGAGCGATAACAACATCAACGCAGAATCAATCGACGTAAGATTTTAACTCGATTTTCAACTTCGTTGATTTCTTTTGCAGTTGAATTGCTTAATTTGATTAATTTCAGCATTTTATCGGAGTTTTTGTATCTTTTGTGAATTTAAAGCGTTGTTTTGTGTTCGATCGATTAATTAGTCCGATTTTATTGTCAGTTCAATTTGAATGTTTGTTGAACTTTGATGAATTACTTAATTTTAGCACTTAGTCGAAATTTTCGTATCTTTTTTTGATTTTATAGAGTTGTTTCGTGTTTGATTAATTAATTAGTTCAATTTTATTGTTTGTGGAGTTTGAATGTTGATGAATTACTTAATTAGTCGGAATTTTCATTATCTTTTGTGAACTTAGAAAGTTATTTTGACTTTGATCGATTAATTTGTTCAATTTTGTTGTTAGGAGCTTAAATGTTTGTTGAATGCTGTTGAATTTCTTAATTAGTCGGAATTTTCATATCTTCTATGGATTTAGAGAGTTGTTTTGAGTTTGATCGACTAATTAGTTCAATTATATTGTTATTCATGTTTGAATGCTTGTTGAATGTCTATGAATTACTTAATTTGAGCATTTAGTTGAAATTTCCGTATCTTTTGTGAATTTAAAGATTTGTTTCGTGTTTAAGATAGTTCAATACTTCAATTACAGTAAATTGTTAGTAGAGTTTGAATGCTTGTTGAATGTTGGATGAATTGAATTAAGCTGCTGCTTCGGTGATAGCTGTTATGCTAGAAGATGAATTTCGGGTTTTTTTAATGCTTTAAGACTGTCAAAGATTTATTCACGAATTTAATTAAGATTCAATGTCTTAGTGCAACAAATCGACAACTTTTTGATTACATTTATGCTCACCTGATTTTTTTAATTTCACATATTTGGACATTATGTAGACTTTTGAGTGCTTCTTCGCCGGAGAAGAGGCGTTAGCATCGTCAGATTCTTCAGCTTCATCGAAAATCACAACCGTCAATGATGACACACCGATAAACAGCCATAATCATGGTAAAGTCATCATATCTGAAGGCAATGTAGAGGCAGATGTGGTGGCGAATCTTCTGAAGCAAGCTAAAGTAGAAATTTTGAGCTCCAATGATGTTTCTCCTGGTTCAAAGAAGCTTCTAGACTCGTTAATTGAAGTATCTGTAAAAGAGTTCTGTGCTTTGCCTGAGGAAAAGGATCCTGTCACTGTGCTGATTTCAGAGAAAACTCGAGTACTCGTCTTCTGCTTGGCTGTGTGGTTGATTACTATGATGATACTTCTGATTGTTTTCAGCAGATTGCGTGGTCGGGACACCTCGTCTTTCTATCTCCCACCTACCTGACAAAATCGAGCTCTGGTAATACCTTAAATCCCACAGTACTTTGTAGTCTAATTTCTATTATGCGTATTCTGAATGCTTAAGCAGAATGTTTGTAGCTCTTGCATTGTGTGTCGACTGTGGTTTGAATTGTTGATATGCTGAAGTAAATCCGAAATTGGTTTCTACGTCGTACATTGTAGATTATCATTATATGTCCACAGCCATTTTGCTTTTGCCTTCTGACCTTTATATGATTGTTTCAATATCCATATGTTATGTGTGTGATTGTGAAAAAATGCAGTCCCTATATTAATTTCGTTCTTACGAGTTGTCAAATATTTTTGTAACTTGTCATGTGTGTCTGCTGCTTAGTTACTATGGCATAGCTCTTTTGATAATTTGATGTATACGCTTTCGCAAATAGGACTACTGAAAACTGGATTTTAGACTTATATAGTTCTATACTCATCAATACAGGGGATGTTTTTGCTCTGTTGACATTTTCATATCTAGAAAAGAACCTTAAGCACTCTCAGTTGAAGTATAGGTGAGCGCGTTTCAATCTGACACTCAGCCACGGCTGAGCCTTTGCTACTTGTGCAGGTCATGTGCAATCCCTGATCCTCGTTCCATGCCACTCCTTATATTACTCATCCCAAAGAGCCCGCTCCGTTAAAATTGACGTTGTCACAAAAGTATAAGCTCCTAAAATTTGTTACATAGTATTAGTCATATTGCTATTTCAGGTCTTCAACATGATGTAACCATTCCATAATAATATGACGATCAGCGTTCGACTCAGAAAATTTATCCAAGCTTACTTGATATTCTATTCCAAACCATTTGTGTACTTTACTGTTTTCCTCAAATCTTAAGATTTACAGTAGCATTGAGCTCAAGTCAAGAGTCAAGACTGAGCAGATTCGGATAAAAAATTTAAAGTCATCAGATGACGACGATGATGAACCAAGTGAATAAGATGTGTTAAACTTGCAACTTACGGAGTACAAGAGATATTATCGCTGACATCTTTCTGCTTATTTTGTCTAACAACAGAGATTATCACCTTTCTACTTACTGAAAGTTTTCTGTAGTTTTAAAAAAACAAAATGCAAAGCAATAAACTCTGAAACCGAGACGAATTGATCTAAAGTCTAAACTGATGACAAACAACAGATCAGAAACACATGGGTTAGGTTTATACCCATTCTACACATACATCATACATTTACCTTTGCTACTTACCCTTCCTTTTCCCTTGACCATTCCTCTACTATCCTATGATTCCTATCAAACACATAACATGGCATCGTCACATTTACGAAGAGAATGAGTCAACACCGTAAGTAAGATGAGATTTTATCTTACAATCAATCACTAATAAGACGATCTTCTACATTGTGGATGGTCGTAGTCTCGTAGGTGAAAATATTAAACGGGTTAGACCTAGAAAACAAATTGTGACTCGATTTTCACCAGTTGTAATTAAACAGAAGACTGTACGCCTTTCTCGAGTCTATATTATAGCCTTGTTCTTTTGCCCGGTTTCCTCCTCTGCTCTGAGCCAAGTCGAGTAGTCGACCCTCCAAAAAACTTACATAAACACATTAACATATAACAATCCACATGGAGCTGCAAAATAATGGCCCACAATGACTGTATATATGCATAAGCAGTATAGAACCAGTAGTACACAGTAGCTCACTATAAATATGCTGAAGCCGAATGCCCGAAACTTCATTCTCATCCAACATTTATACAATTTACAAAAATGTGTACCAAAATTGGGATTTATGTTTTGGTTTTGGGATTGCTAACAGTACTAGCTCAGGCTACAAGACCACCCAAAATCCTAAACACAACTTGTGAAAATGATTCCGAAAATGGTGCATTGCAAATTGGTGGCTACAGAGATAGCTGCCCAGATGCTGAATTCATAATCTTCTCTTGGGTTCAAAATTTCGTGCTATATGATCCTCGCATGGCCGCTTCTCTTCTTCGCCTTCATTTCCATGATTGCTTTGTTAATGCAAGTTTGCTCATTTTAAGCTTAGAAATTACGAGTAGTGCTTGCGCAAACTCAGTTTTTTTTTTTTTATTCTTAGATGCATTTTGTTTTCTTGTGATTATGACAGGGGTGTGATGCTTCTGTACTACTAGACGACACTGACGATTTCATTGGGGAGAAAACTGCAGCACCAAACCTGAATTCTCTAAGAGGGTTTGAAGTTATCGACGCAATCAAAACAGAACTTGAAGTTGTTTGTCCTGGAATTGTATCTTGTGCTGACATTCTTGCTGTTGCAGCTAGAGATTCTATTGTCTTGGTAATACTTTAAAAAAATTTAGAACTTATTTATATATTTTATCTATATATGCCTGTGCAATTTTGCACGGGTTCTAAGCTAGTTGTTCATATAATTGGACCTACTAATCATATATTCATATATATGGTACAAATTTTGTAGTCGAATGGACCGGGTTGGGAAGTCGAGACAGGAAGAAGAGATGGGCTTACTGCAAGCAAGGCAGCAGCAAATGCCAACATTCCAGCACCAAACTCAACAGTTCAGACTTTACTTACTATGTTCCGAAATGTCGGTCTAACTCTCACTGATATGGTAGCTCTTTCAGGTAATTTACATACTATGTTCCAAAACGAGGGAGTCCGGCCTGTACGAGACAGTCTCATGTATGTAGAGTGTAGACCGGTTAAATCCGGACCCGACCCGCTTTTCAGGGTCAAGACCCGTAAATTATGACCCGTATACCCGTTCGACCCAAACCCAAAATGACCCGTTATTTTAGGGTCGAGACTCGACCCAAACGGGTCGACCCGTTGGTTCAAAGGTAAATCAACCATTTTATTAAAATATTAATATTTATATATTATATTTGAAATAATTTTTTAAAAAAAGTACTCCCTCCAATTCGTT
>LHUT01003445.1:5085-15833 GCA_001412135.1 Silene latifolia subsp. alba
TTACGTTTGCTTTATTTTGTGAGTATGTCATATAATAACTTTTTGGGGGAAAGGGTGTAACAATATTATTGATGCATGTAGGTTTCGAACCCTTGACCTTGATCAATCCGAATATTAAAATCGAAATTTTAATGTTTTTCTCATGCAATGGAAGAATAAATAATTTAGACGAGTTTTGAACCCAGGTCATACTGAATTATTTTTTCGATTTGAAATTTAAAATTAATTTAAAATATATAAACATACATAAAAAGGATCTTGTGATAACATCAAATCTTGAAAAAGAATAAAAATGTGCATAGTACAATACAAGATGTCGTTTATCAGTTAGATGTCAATTTTATTTTGAGTAAAAATGTTGGGGGTGAAATAATTGTTGATTAGAAAGAAACCAGAATCCTCTTTGTCGGGTGATATTAAGAATGAAATAAACAATCAACAGGAAACAGATAGGGTAAAAAAAGTAAAGGCCGGGTGGCATGCATGACAAATCGGCTAAGTTTTTAGTAAAGAATTGACAAGATATAAAGAATTAAAATCATTAAAAAGTTCAATAGATCTTCTTTAAGACGGGATATATTCATCTTAATAATAAAACATGTCAGATAACGCCTCATTTGCATAGATAGGGACAAACGTTTTGGCAATCTCAATACATTTTGTTTTTGTCTTATGTACGATACTTGACCCGTCTTAAGCTTAAGGCGGATATACCCGTCTTGAATGAGAATTTGTGAAACTTTTTTTTCTTTTTTTGTTGTTGCTGCTGTGCCTGTACCTTTTTTTACCCTTGATTTAAAGGTATGGTTTAACTGACATTGCTTTCCTTGGTTGGGTAGGCTTGTCTGCTAATTATAAAGATCTTCTTCAAGATGATCTTTTACTAATAAGGAAGAAACAAGAAATCGTGGATGATGACGAAGAAAGCCTAGCCTTTCAGGTATATTTGCATTGTCGTCAGTGTTAAATTTCCGTGGCTTAGAGACGTAGAGTTAACATTATGATTATGTTTGGAGTCACGTATTGACCGGTGTGATAATGCGATTCATGTTGTGCTAAGTAAGTTACCAAGGGATTTATGCATGGACAATGTTAGTGTCGTAGGGCGCCACCGCCCACCGGCCCGCGGAAGAAAAGTTTACTAGGATCCCAACTTTTTTCTAGGATCCCTTATACTATTATCCGTCCTCCCCTTATGCAGGGTCCATCATGGTTAACTAATGCGAGATAATTAAAGTGAGATGATCTACATGACTGTCGAGTCTTCTTATCATATAACCTTTCATAATCATATCATTATAAGGTCGTCTCATATGATAATTTGTGTGTTAGGTAATACGGAGTAACCGAGTAGTTCTTGTTTTTAATTTTCTCTTAATTGGAATAATAATTGTGTAATCCTCCACAAATTTAGGAGTAGAGTTTTTTGATGAAATGAATCTATGTTGTATTTATGGAAGAAAATGATAAAAAAATCACATCCATGTTGTATTTCTATTTCTATTAGTAGAAATGTATTTGGATTGGAAGGATGAATACTAGTTTTATATATACTCCGTATTTCTTTCCAACATTTCCAACATTCATTGCACTAAGGCATACATTTACCATATTTGGAAATCACAAACTCATCACCTGTATTTGACACTATTTGTTGAAGGAGATCACAAAGGATACTAATTCCAAGTAATTTTAAAAAGGTTTTTCTAGCGTATGCCTTAAGGCACACGTTAATTAATGGGAATATCTTATGAATCTTTCCACATCCAGGTTATTAATAATTTTACATACATAAATAAAATAATTATTTTGGTGACGACATAAAGATATATGATAATACGAGTAATAATTTTTCTAACTATTTGTCTATCAAAATCAGTATTTTTTTCCATTTTTTTTTCCATGATTATACATCATGTATATTTCCAACCAAAAATCGATGACTTAATAATTTCGTTAATTCTAAATCTACCACTTATTAGGTATTAGTACAAATTATTCTACGGAATTGTGTCACCGTGAGACCAACTCAATTTATTAATGTTTGTCTTAATTACATGTATCACAAAAATAGAGGTAATTTTTTTCCGATACATTTTTGATGATATAATTTTATCTCGTCCGAGAATATTTTAATCAGTACGTACTCCCTCTATTTCAATATGTTGTTTACATTTTTATTTATGCGATGAATTTTGAAAAATAGAAAAAATCTTTTTGAAACTAATTAAGAAAAATTGTTTTCCTATCAAGTAGCGCGTATCTTTTAACACGAACTTATCGACATCTAACAAACTTAAGCATCGCCTAAACAATATATAGGAACCTACATCAAGTGAGACAAGTGAACTTGTCGAACGAATAAGATCAATGCTGAAATCGATGGACGATGGGGAAATTACGGTCTCGCCCTACGACACTGCATGGGTTGCAATGGTAAAAGATAGCAATGGAGGGCCTCAATTTCCAACAAGCTTAGAGTGGATTGTTGATAATCAACTAGAAGATGGGTCATGGGGAGATAACTTCATCTTTTCAGCCCATGATAGGCTAATCAACACATTAGCTTGCTTAATTGCTCTTACATCTTGGGGTGTTTATCCTCAAAAGTGCCAAAAAGGTATACTGTACTTGCTATTATCCCATCATATGTTTTATTCTTTTCTTTTTGTTTAAAATAAACGGTTTTTCTAAATGCACATCTTAATAACCTAAATGTGCTAAGATTCACAAAATATTCTTATTAGTTATGGTAAAAATGAGTTTATACTTGAATATCTCATGAGAATATATTGTGAATCTTTTCACATTTAGGTTATTAACATCAGATATGCAATGGAATGCTAGCTCATTTAAATTTGATTAGAGCAATAATAATGACTAAGAATGTCATACACTTCATTAACGCTAATACTTCATAATTGTAGTTTCAATATTAGTTCGAAGATGATGATATCTTAATTTTAATGTGCAAAATGGAATTTTGATGTTGATGAGATTTGTATTTCTACTGTTGAAACCAGTTGATCGCTTTTGTATTTATATACCGGCCCTAGAAAAACTTATTTGTAAACTAACACTTTTTTGTATAGCATTGACATTCCTAAAGGAAAACATATGTAAGTTAGAAGATGAGAAAGAGGAACACATGCCAATTGGATTCGAAGTTGCATTTCCTGCCCTAATCGAGATTGGTCGAGCCCATGGAATTGAAATCGATCAAGACGCTTCACCCGCCTTACGCGAAATTTACACTCAAAGAAACCTAAAGCTCACAAGGTAATAACTAGTACTAACTTAATTAATCAAGTTCCAACATTTATTATTTAAAATGGAGATCAAGTCCATTATTATAAGTGGATAATGTGAATGAAAAGTTAAGCTCAACTTTTCCCTAACAAAATCTTTTAAGGACTAGTAGTAAAGCATAAGGCCCCAATGCATGTGGTGATGTGTCCTCACTTGAGTGCAATAATTACCTAAAATCTTTACAAATTATACTATAAGACCGTCGTATAGTATGATCATTTTATGATAAATAGTGACCATTTTATGGTTAAAAAATGACACATTTTTTCAAGTGGCCGCTCGTTAATACTCCATACTGTATAATATAGTCATTGTTTATCATAAAGTGGTCACTTTTTGCTCGTTGCACCAATGTATGTGGTGATGTGTCCTCACTCGAGTGCAATAATTACTTAAAATCTTTGGTAGGATACCCAAAGAAATCTTGCACAGAATGCCTACAACGTTGCTTCATAGCTTGGAAGGAATGGCAGGGCTTGATTGGGAAAAGCTACTCAAGTTGCAAAGCCAAGATGGTTCCTTTTTGTTCTCCCCTTCCTCAACTGCCTATGCACTCATGCAAACTAAGGATCCTAATTGTTTTCAATACTTGGACAATGCTGTTCGAAAATTCAACGGTGGAGGTAAAGCTACGTACATTCAATCACATCCCGACAAAATATGTAGAATAATGTTGTTTCTCTATAAACTTTAAATCATATTGATTGAGGAATGGACGTAATAGGATTCAGTTCCGACTCATTGTCATCCCTATATATAGCTTGGTCGACGCTAATGTTGTTTCACCAATCAATATCACATTGCATTATCTATATGTTGGCACTAATATGGTAGGATATAATTCGTGATATTGTTGTTCTCAGTCCCTAACGTGTACCCGGTGGACTTGTTCGAGCATATATGGGTTGTCGATCGTCTACAACGGCTTGGAATATCTCGGCTTTTCCAAACAGAAATTAAGGAATGTATGAGCTACATTAATAGGTAACTTATATATCTATTTTTTGTTATTAATTAACACTTTGTCATCAACTAACATAGATACATCTAGTAAGAACACTCTATGAGTCTACCACACTATGACACGTCTTGCTTTGGCTTCAAAAGTAGATTTACCATTTGTAAATAAATAAATAAATAAATAAGTGTGTGTTTGACCTGACTTTTAAAAGTGTTTTTGGATCTAAAAACACTTTTTGGCCAAACACATTATTATGTAAAAGCTAAACAAGAATTTCTCAAAAGCCAAAAAACCATCTTTTTGCTCATAAAAATAGAAGCAGCAATTTGATGCTTCTGCTTTTGAAAAACACTTCTAGAAAATTAAGCTTGAAAACAAAAACTCATTCTCAACAAGTTAAGCCAAACATGCTCTAAATAAATGTGTTGAGAACTTTACAATCCATCAATTTAGAATTATTCCAGGTCCCAACCAACTAAAAGTATTAACATAAATAAAATCCAAACTAGTATACTCCCTATCTAGACATAATAAAACTGACCCGACACGAGTAACTCAACTTGTACCCAATCCGATATGCACCCGAATTTAACATGCATGTCGAATTAACCCTACCTTACCCGATCCGACCTGAATATGTATTGCCACACACAAACTTACTATTGTTTCTAAATAATTTGATAACAACACCCCACTAGCCCGTGCCTCGAGCATGAACCCAAATCCGAAATGACATGACTCGAGTTGGTCGACTCTGATGCTTGCAAACATGAATAACCGGAATTTGAGGTTCATGTCATGCACAAATAACATATTCCCTTTGTCTCGACCAATTCTTTGTATTTTGAGTACTTTACCGCACTTCCATGTATGATGTACTTTAGATGGCATATGATTTCTTTTGTTTGCATGCACACGTAGATGATATTAAATCGTACAATGTTCACACTTTATAATTATTTTCAACATTAGCTACTCAAAGAATCTAATTTCATAATTCATTCCTCATTCTCATCATGAATTCGAAAAACTTTAGTAAAAAGAAAGATATTTTCTCAGGTATTGGACAAAGCGTGGAATATGTTGGGCAAGAAATTCTGAGGTACAAGATATTGATGACACTGCTATGGCCTTTAGGCTTCTTAGATTACATGGATATGAGGTTTCTGCAGGTTAATTCCTATCATTCAAACTTTTTATAAAACGTACGGACTGTCATATTAACTAGTCAAACATGCAAGTTAGCTCCCTGCATTTACTCGCTCCTTTCAACGACAACCTTAAATATGCTAAAAATCTTCAACATGCCAGTTACGAAAAAAACCCATGTATCTAGTATAATGGATACTTTACCCTCGTGTCTCAAGGAAATCTAGAATAGTGGGATCGAAAATAACATTGTTAACTTTTACTACCTTGACCCTGTTTGGTAATAAGCGTATTACTTTTCGCGTAAGCAATTTGTTAAATTAGATATAAGTGTTCGGTAATTATCAGATTAAGATAAATAAATTGTTACTCCGTATTTTTCTTTGTAAATTGAAGCAAATCTATTTTAAAATAAAAACATGCCAACCTTATGGTTATGTTCTACCAAACATCAAAATTGGCATATTGAGTGGTAAAACATGTTAAAAGCCATATCATTTACCAAACATTCCCTATGTCTATGACACTGCGGCGGTTTCCGATTGATTAACAGATTAAGTGATTAAAAGCATCGAAAATAGTGTCTTTAACTATACTAAGCAAATTTGTTTTACTCCATTATACGAGTAAATTCAAAATCGAAGAATTATGTTATACATTTAGTAAATTAGTGATATGACACTTATAATTAGAACCCTTTTTTTCTTGCAAATATTTTGGATTATTTTTTACAAGTCCAAATTTATTTGATTTTCACTCATTTATACGAGTCAATTTACATTTTCATGTATTATTACTTGACTCGATAATAAGAAGTAAATGAGATCGGTAATTGTTTGCAAGCAGATGTGTTCAAACACTTTGAGAAAGATGGAAAATTCTTCTGCTTTGCCGGGCAGTCAACTCAAGCAGTGACAGGAATGTACAATTTATTAAGAGCATCACAGTTACAATACCCTGGAGAAACAGTACTTGAAGAAGCTAGGAATTTCTCTTCCAAATTCTTAAGGGAAAAACAAGCTTCTAATCAGCTCTTTGATAAGTGGATCATTGCTAAGGACCTACCCGGTGAGGTACATATTTAGTTCCTAGTCAAGAAACCGGTTTTATACTCTAAGACGCCCCCTCACGTGAATACCCTTTGGGTTCGAAGTGTAGATGCAACTGCAACCTGGTGCTAATATTCCACTTATTGAGATCGTGACCTTTTGGTCACATTGGCTCTAATCCCATGTCAAGAAACCAACTCAACCAAAAGTTTAGCCTAAGCTGATGGTTTAGAGTCCAACATCGGTTTTATATTCTAACAAGTACTCACATTACATCTGTTGACATCCGTTATACGATGTTCCACAAATTCTTTGCGTTTTTCTTACTTTCCTGGTCTTGTTAGCTTTCGACATTTTCTTACTTCAGTGTCAATTTTTGTTGTTGCACATAGGTGTCATATGCATTAGATATTCCATGGTACGCCAGCCTACCTCGTATTGAGACAAGGTTCTACATCGAACAATATGGAGGTGAAAACGATATTTGGATTGGAAAGACTCTTTATAGGTATTTATATTTATATTTATATGATTGTAGTTTATGTATCTCAATAATGATGTCCTTTATTTCTCATTTTTTATCGAGTTCAATAAGAATATTTGTTTCGACAATATAATACGGAGTATTTTATTTCAGGATGCCATTTGTGAGCAATAACCTCTATCTTGAACTAGCCAAAGCAGACTACAACAACTGCCAAGCTTTGCACAAACTCGAATGGATCAATATTCTAAGGTTTTTTCCTTTCAAAATCCTTACAATAATACGTGTTATCCTATGCCCTACAATGGGATTGAATGACTTGAATCGGTTAGATTTACCGGGTCAAAACTAGTTTATATTGATATATATAGATGTCTAACGTAGGTGGTACTCAGACTCTAGTATTGGAGAACATGGGGTGAGCCAGAGTTGCTTATTGATGGCTCACTTTCTAGCGGCAGCAACGTTGTTTGAGCCAGAACAATCAAGAGAGCGGCTTGCATGGGCTAAGACTATTGCCTTACTAGAAGCCATTGATTCCGAGTTTAACAATGAGAAGGTCTCATACGAGGACAGAAGAATTTTCGTCGATGAATTTCATAATTCATATATGAATCATGGTTACGTAGGAGACGACAGGTACATACGGAGTATGCAAGATTTTTCCTTATATACTTACTCGGAATATTAATTGAACTAGAAATTTAAAAAAAAAAATATAATTAGTCAGTACTTAGGCCGTATCAAAAAATAAAATGGGCTAAAATAATACAAAATGCTATATATTTGAAAGACGAAATTAATTTAGTTTTACTACCACTCCGTCACCCAAAAAACACAGAGGAGAATATATAAGGACTACTAATGAGTACGCTTCTAGATGCCAGATGCGGATAATAAAAACCGTTTATTTTAATGACCCCTACTTGGTATTCATATCGCGACAATTTAGTACTCTGTATATATAGAATACGTTATTAGTTAGCTTGTGTGAGACCGCTAATCGCCTAATCCGATTCCTAGCTATATGCATGCATATATTATGCATACACACAAGTTATGAGGTTTAGCATTATGTCATTGCATACCTTATGGTTTTGGTTAAAAACTTACAATACAGGACAAGCAATAACCCTGACAAGGAAGGACATAGGTTGGTGGGTCTACTTATGAGTACTCTTAACCAGCTCTCATTGGACGCACTTGTGACAAACGGTAGAGACATACGTAACCAACTTTGTCAAGCTGTGAGTTTCCTTAAGCTTCCTTCTTTCCATTGCATGTCTCATGTCTTTTTGCATGCAAATACTTTCGAATAATTCAACTTCCAATGTCCTACTTTTTTATTTTTTAGCCACTAGTTTTCTTACATTACTTTTGTCTACGGCAAAAGAAACCCGAACCTGAAAAATCGATCGAAAATATCTGAATTGATATCCGATTGAAGACTCGATTCCCGCCTCAACCTGAATCGAACCTAATTCATTATTATCGAATGATAATAATGCTACGTAGTTCATTTAATTTGACATACAATCGCGTACATCTAATCCCATTACACGTTTACACCAAACCAAAACCGTCTTAGCCGAGACCGAGTTCTAGACATCTATGTTATTATTTACTTTATTTGTTGTATATTCTTTTGGTCGAGTGGGATGTTAATATGCCATGCATGATGTCTAATAATTCATGTGAATATTGAATAATGTATAGTGGGAGAAATGGCTAAGGACGTGGGAAAAGGAAGATGAAAGACATAAAGGAGAAGCAGAACTGATTGTTGTTACGATATTACTTTGTGGTGAACGACATGTTTCTGAAGACACATTTTCTCATACACCAACTCTTTGTCTCCTCCAAATGACTAATCAAATATGTCATCAATTAGCACATCTTCGAAGTCACAACATCACGGTATGGTTTAAAGTTACTCTAACTAAATCGATTTATTTTGTTCTTCGGTTTTTCTAACGTGTACTCTAAAGGCAGACATTAATAACGTAAATCTGGTATCATAAGATATTCATACGGAGTATTAGTTAGGGTAAAAATGAGTTTATACATGAATATCTCATGAGAATAACTTGTGAATCTTACCACATTTAGGTTATTAATGTGTGTGCCCTTAGAGTGAGTCTGAATTCTCTATCCCATTTTTTCGTGTGTCATCTTGTGTCCCGTTACCTCTCCATTTGACACATAAGCATTAACAATAGAAAATAACTGTGTAAATATCATAAAATGATTATGTGTCAGAATATAAAGGTAGTGAGACACAAAATGAGACGACACGAAAATGTGACAGAGGATGGAGCACACATTATTAACCTAAATGTTGTGGAAAGATTTATAAGATGGAAAATGACTAAGCACCATCCGGTGGCGCCCAATCTCGGCGGCACTCTCTCACATGCAATAAGGAGGGTCCCAATAGTAATGAGTACATCACAAACATGTGATGGGGACCACAATAATATAGGGTGCATATGAGAAGGTGACGCCGTATCATTATCCTTATAAGATATTCCCAATAATAACCAAATGAGTTTGGTATGGTGGTTGCGCACCTCATCTCTTAAACATGAGGTTAGGAGTTTGATCTCCGGGAATGAGAATGGAGCAAACTCTTTGGCTAGCTATTTATCTCTAGCTTTCTGAGAGCACCCGCGACAAGGGAATTATACATTGTTATTACAATCGACACCCCAGTTTACACCAAAAAAAAAAGATATTCTCATTAATTTGGTAAAAATGAGTTTATACTTGAATATCTTGTGAGTGTCTTGATAATCTTTCTAGGTTTAGATTATGAGGACACATGTTAGAAAACCCGAATTACAGAATACAAAGTAGTGTAGTTTGTACTTAAGCTAACACGTCTTATACTCAAAAGGTGCATGGAACAAGCAACGATGACATAAAGATTGCGGAATTAGATGAAGACATGCAAAAAGTAACAAAATTAGTACTCTCAAGCTCCTCCAATGGCGTTGATTCTTGGATAAAGCAAACTTGTCTTGCTATCATCAGAACTTCCTACTATACTGCTTATTGTTCTCTGCAGGAGATTGATCATCACATTTCTAAAGTTCTATTTCAAAAGGTAGATTAATCTACAATTTATATTTTTCAAAATTAATTAGTATACCTCAATTAAGTGCACAAAAAATGAAGATTAATTATTGTGATGAAACATTTAGTTATAGTAGAGTTGTAGAGCCGATTTTCAAAGAGACGGACTGAAATTCATTATCACATGTATATTAGTCGAGTCGACGATGTTGTATGCTTAAAGCATATTTGATTGTTATATCAAACAAAATTTGATACATAAGTTTACTTTGGTTGCATAGTTTTATTTTATGGCGAATGCATTTAGCGAGAGATTAAAGATTAAACGACGATTAATCTCGACGTTTTTGGGCAGATTGGTAATTGAAGGAATTTTCTCATTCCATTCGACAGTAAGCATGCTTAGAAATACATTACAAGTAGATACGTACATGGTACGAGCACAAATGTCACTACTGATAGGTTTAGCTTAATTCGGATTTCGAGTCAAATTTGGTTTTAGGGTCGGAGTAAATAGGTTAGGATCAATTCGGGTTTTGGGTCTTTATTGGGGTGCAGGTAGGGGTGTAAACAAGTCGAGCTGAGCTCGAGCTCGGGTGGGCTCGGCTCGAATTTTTTAGCTCGAGCTTGGGCTCGGCTCGAAGCTCGTGGAGCCTAAAAAATTTAAGCTCGAGCTCGTTTTGTCATTATATATTTTCACTTTTTCACCTTTTAAATCTAA
>LHUT01003446.1:2594-15773 GCA_001412135.1 Silene latifolia subsp. alba
ATCGAGTGGCCCCCACTCGATCGAGTTGCCCTACTCGACCGAGTACCCATCAGACAGAACACTGTTTCGTACGTAAAACTCACTTACTCGACAGAGTAAGCCTTACTCCATAGAATACCCAACAACACATAAAACCGTAATATTACAGAATATGTAAACATAAATTTGCTTTGATGAAGATATACTTACACTTAATTCTAGTAGATGGTCGTATTTATTATTGAAATATGGAAACATAAATTTGCTTGTCTGAAATCAAATCTCATTTTGGTCGTGGTTATTTTTTATTGGTATTAATAGAGTCATGTGTGATATGTTAATGTCGGTCTATTGATGAACTTTTAGCATAGGTAGTTATCGGGAAAAAAGGTAGTTTTTATTTTTAACAAAAAAAAGTAATATAAGGTAGTCTTTTAACAAATATCCTAAATATAAGATACTTTTGGACAAAAAAAAAATCCCTTTATACATATTTTTTTAGCGAAATTTTTAATTTTGTTATTGTATATGTAATGGTGACAGATCATAGTTTCTTTCCATATCAGTGTAAGATCGGACAAGATTGAATTTTAAAGTTCGGTTTGATCCAAGGGCGAAACATATAAGTAGACCTAACAAAACTGACTTGATTCAAATGTCTCGGTCCAAATAACCTGTCCCGAACCTGGCTCGCATCCAAATTAAAGATCCGAATCTGACCCGAAATCGAAATTGACTCGACCTTATTCAACCCAACCCAAATGTTTGTCATCGGAAATTGATTTTTATTCCCAAATAACTTGAAAATAACCCACCCAAAATGACCCTCCCGAACCTCAATTCTTGCAAACCCAAACAACCCGAACCTGAATTGACTAGCCCAAATCCGACCCGATTGACCCGTTTTCCATGTCTCGTTGTATGTTCGGTATTTGTTCCACATAATTTTCGTTTTTTATTTTTATGTCTGATCTTGTCTTAGACTAATACTCACGACTAATAATAATCATAATCTCTAAAATTAATTGATAACAATATACCTGAATCATTTCAAACACAAATAACTCAATCCTAATCCAAAATGACCCAAGCAGCCAAGCTACACTTAATCTGTTTAACCTATTTATTAGACCTACTTGACAATAAACCTGATAAAGTTGACCGATCTGAATGACCCGACTCAGAACCACCCATAAAAAAAGAGGTCGTAATAAAGAAAGAGTCCGTTAGATGAAGGCACGGCGTCAAAGTGGGACGGGCCTTAATATCGAGGAACAGTAACTGCGTAAGAAGAGACCGTGACGGTTCAAAGCAAAGACGAAACGAGAGGCGTTGGATAGGAAATCAACGGCTGAGATGTAACAATATGGTGATAGATCAACAAATCAAAGTGGGTATAAAACAGGCAGTTTGAAGAAACAGCAACAACATAAACTCCAAACATAAATAAAAAGAAGAAAAACAAATAAAAAAACACATCATCTTCTCCCCTCTTCTTTCTCTCTGTAACAATTTGAGTTTATTTCTAAGTTTCCATTTCCATAACAACAACTTCACATTTTTATTATTTCTTCATTTCATTCTTCTTCTCCTTCTCCTTCTCTCTTTTTTGTTCTTTCATTTTATTCATTTTCCTTTTTATTATTGTTTTAAGTTGTTGAACGGGAAATTCTGATAGATTACACTGAACGGATGTATGAATGAATGAATGAACCGACGATCTGACAGATTTGATTTTTGTAAGGTTTGTGTTCCGAATTTTGAAACATTAATTAATCCGTTTTTCGGATATGTACTTGTATAAAACCGTCTTACACACGAGTATTTGTGATTAATCTAAATGGTAGCATAATTGTAATAATCTCGGCGGTGGTGGTGGTGGTGGTGGATAAGCAATTGATTTAAAAGTTAGAACTTGAAGAAATCAAATTTAATTCATAACTCACTATTTCTGGTGATTTGACAAATTTATTTGTTTGTTGAATTACTATTAAATCTGCACTAACTTGGTTTTTGGTTTGAGTTTATTCAGGTTTAAGTTTTTGATTTAATGAGCTCTATCTTGAATTTGAAGATCAAGTGAATTGAGAAGGTGAGAAATGACCTAAAAAAACTATAATTTTAATTGCAATTCATATACGGACTAGTTTTTTTAATGGAAACTTCTACTCCGTGGATTTTGTTTACCTTTGATTAAAATGCTCCTTACAGAGAATTAAAAGTTAAACAAACGATTGAAACCTATAAATCTGTGATTTTCAGTCGTTTAACAAGCTCAAATTGCTATAATTTCCGATCTTCTAACTTTCAGCCATAATTTTGGGCATTTTTGATTGTTCATTGTTCTTCCCCCAATCATGTACGGAGTAGTTTATTGATTCAAATTAATCTTTTTTTTTTTTTTCATTTTTCTGTGAATTCGATTAATGTGTTGTTTTTCCTGCAGATTTTGAGAAATCTGGATTTCTGGAATTCAAGGCTGTAAAGAGAAGATAAATTAATTGTAATTTGAGTAGTTGAAGGTTTTTAGTTCAGGTAAACTGCAATGTCTTCATTTCCAGATAATCCTACCAAATTTTCAACTTTTTCTTTCTATTTGTTTTTTTTTTCTCACTTCATCTACACTTTTTTTTTTTTTTTGAATTTGTATCCTAATTGCAGTTTTCTGCTCAAATTCATCCTTTTTTTTTTGTTCGGATCTTTGGAATTTAAATGCTATTTAATCCTGCAATTTCATCGCTCTCTTTGATTTCAATGTAATTTAAAGGTCATTAATGGTGGTTTCCGGCGAAAGAAATAAGGGACGAGTTTGTTCTCGGATTCGGATCATATGGATTGTCTATGTTAAACTACAAGTTTGCATCTTTTTCACATTTTTAAGAAATGAAGGTGTAACTGCAAATCCCTCAATTCACGCCCAAAACATATTTGTTTAAGAAAACCTAACTCTAATGTTAGCTGTTTATTTGGTTGATTTCCTCTAATTTTCACTTTTTTTTCTTCGGAATTTTTTTACTTGTATTTTGTATTTTTTGGGTATGCCGGTCTAAGTAAAGTTATTTGTTTTGGTATAAAGGGAGCCACAAGGACGATAAAGGGCAATTTTGATGATGGCGGGATTCGAACCCATGTCACGAGTACCACCACTCATTTTATTATACCAACTAAATTAAAGTTATGGGGTGTTGATAGTCTGGTACTCAGGATGTGTGTTCGAAATCCTAACGATAAAAATTGGTCTTGCGAGTTATCCCTTGATCCCTGCATTCCATTTTTTTTACTCCCGTCTTCTATTTTACAAGTAATTTGTCCCGAATTATATAATTTTTCAAATGTAGCAAGAGAAAAGAGTTAAAATCCAATATTGTCCATTGTTAATTAAGTTGTTCTCGTTCTTAGTAAGTCAAGTCAAAGGGTAAATTTGTTATCTTACCACTCTTGTTTAAATCACAAAAAATAGAAAATGAGAACAATATAAATAGAACTAGAGTTGATAGAGTATAAGTTATGCTCGGGATTTGGGTATTTTTTAGTGAGGAAACCAAATGGAAACAAAGTAAGCTAATTGCTTTCCCTTCCTTAAACTATGATCTCCTGTATTTATGGTGGAGATAAAATCGCAGGTTCATATCCCCTTCCCTCAGTTTGTACTTACATGGTTTGTTTCCAAAAAAAATAAAAAAATGGAAGATTTAACAATTGTTTTATTTTGTTGATCGAGAGTATCTTTCTGAAAAATTCAAATGTTAAATGATGAATTTGGGCTTGGCATGGCGAACTTTTTGATTCTCAATTTCCGATTTTTTATAGCCAACTAATTCTTGGTGCCTAAACTTTTTGAACTCCTAATCCCATGTCTCTAGCACCTTCATGATCTTTTCGCTTTTGTTTTATGTCGTATAATTATAAATTAGCACCTACTAACCCAAGTTGGTTAAACTAACACCAATGATTAACTTTACTCAATCATCTCAAATTTCTGACTATTAACCCCCTAAATATGTCTATATATTACCCTTATGATGGGGACAGGTGTTGTAGATGGAAAAGGAAGTGGTAAAGAATCAGCATCCACACACCAGCAATACCAATAGTATTAGTACTTCCACCAGCCTTCGAGAAAGGCAAATAATTGGGGACGGATTAATCAAGCCTCCTCAGTCTGCCGATTTTGTGTTGCAGTGGGGGAATCGGAAGCGCCTTCGGTGTATGAAAATCCAAGCTAAGAACGAGACAGCCCCAATGACCCGAACAACTGTGCGGCGTGTGATTACATCCGATGGTAACGATAACAAAAATATCCCTAGTGGTAGTAATGGCAATCATTCAATCAATGGGCATTTTAATCTTCGTCAACGATCTGCATCCCCAGCTCGACTCCCTGCTCGCGCTCTCAGGTATACAACACTCCTTGCTGATTTGCAATCAATTTTTTGTATGCATTTTTTGGTTTTTATGTTTACATGTTTGAAGTATGATATGATAGCCTGATGTGACAACATAAATCTGCAAATATTGAATGAATGATTAGAATATGGGGAAGCAATTTGGATCCTCTCCATTTCCTCTCTAATACTCACATGGGGAAGTATATGTTTTCCTTTTTTGTTTTGCATTCGGGTTTAGTTCATATTCGAGCAAGTTTGGACCTCAAGGGTAGTTAGTAAAGACGTCTTTGTGAGTTTTAGTATTGCGGGATTCCGAGAAAATCAAGTATCTGGCTAGTTTGGATCTCAAGGGTAGTAAGGATGAATTCTTAACACAAATTTCAACTAGATGATTAAATTCCAAAATATAATTGATGGCTCATTGTCTTGTGTGAATGAGGCTTATCTATCAAGAAGATGCTTGCTTATGTAGGGTATGCTAATCTTCAATGTGTGACTTTGTCTTCATATACTCCAATTTCCCATTATTTTATAAATTCTTTTTATTTTTAAAGTTTTGTAATGTGATGGGTGGGTTGGGTTGGGTGGATATCTTAAATGAGTGATGACATGTAAATGTCTGGCATGTGAAATGGACATGTAGGTCTCATTTGGGTTTCTTTCAAAGTTAAGATATCATCACAAGGAAGAAGTATCTATATTCTTTACCTTAGAACATTTCATAATCCAGAATAATAATAATAGAGCATTGCTTTTCTTGGTGGTATTTGAGAAACAACACAAGTCATCCAATTCGTTCTTTGTATATAACCATTGCCCATTAGCCAATCAAGCCAGGTACCCTTTTTTTCGCTAAGCTTTTTTTCCGGGGTTGTCAAATGGTCGATTTTCGGTAGATGATGTTTTATTTTGTAGTGATTTTTCATATTCTTGAAGTATTATGGGTCCAATTAGAAAAAAAACCCAGATTGTCGTCGATATTATTCTTATCATAGCATTAAATTAAATATTGGCTGGAGTCTTGATCCCTAAATCGACAATCATATATAAATGTGGCTAATATATTGTCATATGTGATTGCAATAGCTGCTAGACCATTTAAAATCGGCTGTAAAGTGGCGTCTTAACACAAATTGAAAATTATTATTGAGATGAATAAGATCTATTGAATTACGTTAATTAAAAATAATTAGGCGGTTTAGATTGTCGCGTAAACCTCGATAATATTCTGGGCTGTGCAAATTGCTTTTCTTTTTTTTTGTACTAGTTGTGAATTAGGTGAAGGAAAGTTGTGAGGTAGTCATGAAATATTGATGATTGCATGCATCATATCTCATGGACTGTGTGTTACGCTTCTGGGTTTGATTGATTAATTCCTGGAGTTTTGGTTTGAATTTGAAATGCAATTTGTTTTGATGCAAAGTTTGAATGAGAGATTTTAGAAAAACGATAATAGGGATATGAGGGACTTGAATGTAATTTCCATGTGAAAAAGGCTCTGATTCACGATGAAACTCGAAAGACGTAGAGAAATTTGTCCAAAGCGTAATGGGGCGTTGTGCTTGGGCCCCACAAAACACGTATAATATGCCTATTTATTGGTTGGTGGGCCTTATCCCATGTGCTACAACTACAACTCGTCTGTTTTTTCTTTCCTTTTTTCCTGGGTATTTTCTACGCAATTAGTTCCTATTGTCCGTTTATATTAGAGTATAAAAATTTCCCCGATTTTTCTATCTAAGACTGTCTTAATCTAANGTTCTTACTTTTTTTTTTATTGGTTGGTGGGCCTTATCCCATGTGCTACAACTACAACTCGTCTGTTTTTTCTTTCCTTTTTTCCTGGGTATTTTCTACGCAATTAGTTCCTATTGTCCGTTTATATTAGAGTATAAAAATTTCCCCGATTTTTCTATCTAAGACTGTCTTAATCTAAGACGGATTTCACACCTGGTTAAAATAAAAAGAGGTTGTGAGATTTTTTAAATTAAAATAGTGTTAAGCAAAAGCAACCTACATAAATTGTAGATTTATTACTAGTTTAAAACTGATTATAGTTGGTCTTATATGAGGCGGTCTCATCCTTTTTTTGCATGAGATTGTGATCGTTTAGAAAATTTAAAGAATAATCTTTTAAGGAAGGTATATGAATTTTCCCATCCCATGGCAATTGCAATTACGGTTTAAGATCTTCTCTATTTCATTCTTTTTATTTATCATCTTTATTACCTAATTAAATCTTCTCTATTTCATTTGTTGTTCTTTTATTTCTCATCTTTATTACCTAAATCTACACCATCTTCATTGTCTCTCTTTATTACAGAATTTATTCTAATATCCAAATCAATGGAGAGAATCCTAGTTTCACTATGATAATAATTTACTTTGAAAAAAGAATATTTTCTATATCGGTTCTAACATATGCCCACTAGGCATAGGATAAGAAACCAAAATAAGAAAGAATTAAATATTATTTTTTTGAAAAATTGCAATCCCATCAATCTTCGATTTACAAGAAACACATTTAATTATTTCCTTTTTTTGATTTCTTATCCTACCCCTGGGTTAGAAAAACCGTTTCTATATTTATATTTATTTTAGAACTGTAATTATTGCATGTATATTTGGCAGCATGTGAACAAACCCTGATTTACGTGGGTATTGTCTAATGAGTTTAATAATAGAACCTTTGAGTCGTGTCTGTCATTGCCAAACAATATGCGGAAATTTCTTGCCACGTCTTTTGCATCATTTATACACCGTTAGATCTACTACAACCACTGTCTATCTCACACGTGTACATCTTTCTTTTCATCCTTCAATAAGCATAAACGGTCCAACTCTTTAACCCCATAATCTGACGGTCCAATTTCCCTAAAATCGCATCTTTTTCTCTCCTTTATTTTTTCGGTTAACAACTTTATTCAATTTAATTTATTATATTAATATTATTATAGCTTTTTGTCATATCAATCAAACTATTCAAACAAACAACTTTCTCTCTCCTACACTTCTAAAGTCGTCTTTTGCTACCAAATTTCATACGTTAAGATCACTTCACCCCATAAAAGTCCTAAAACTCGTCGTTTTCGTTATTCAAGTATGACATTTTTTAATCCAATTTTTAATTATATTATTTATTTTTTACGTACCCAATAATGATTTATTGATTTTTTTAATTTTTTATTATTATACGATTTTATATACTTAATTGGTTATGTTTCATGCAGGAATACAGACAGTCCAGGAATGAAAGGGGTGCATCATAATAACAATAGTAATAGTAATAATAATAATGGTGGGGTGAGAGGGTTGGCGTCTCCTGATAGAGGGGAGAAGAAAAGTGGGGCCCATCATAACCATGATAATATGATGATCAATGGTGGGGGAAAGACAACGTCGTCGGAGACAAAAAATGGGACGTCGTCTGGTGGTGGGAGCGATGTTGTTTGGCCACCAAAGTTTATGATTGCTCTAACAAATAAAGAAAAGGAGGAAGATTTTATGGCTATTAAAGGGTCTAAACTTCCTCAAAGACCCAAAAAACGTGCCAAGTTTATCCAACGTACCCTCAATGTAAGCCCCTATGATTTTGCTCTCTCTCTCTTTTCACTTTGATCATATAACATTAACTGTGGAACGTCACAATTAACAGAAGTTAAGGTATATGTATATTTTGGGCTATCAAGAATGCTGTGTTGCTTGTGTTTGTGGAATAAGAGGACTTGTTCAACTATATAACGATTTTAACGTAGTAGTTTAAGAATTATCTAGAAAATGTCTCAGGCGTTCGTTTGATATGAACTATGTACTTATAGGACATTATCATGGGAAGAGTTTTGTTGGACATATAAGACCATTTACTCAACCAATTGTCAATTTGGCAGGGTAGAGTTTGGGAGTATGGAATTGATTTATTTTTCATGATTGCAATTGTAAAGAAATTGAGAACGATTTCAATTCCAAACTCCATTATTCAATTTCATATTCTTGGTTCCCAAACATGTCATAAGTAATTGTAACTAGTGTCGAAAAGCTTTAAACAACAATAATCAATTCATGTCAATGCTGATTTTGAGGTGTCAAGTTTGGAAGTGGGAACTCCTGGTTATCTTACTCGTACTTCACGTGCTACACTACCAAGAAAGCAATTGGGGGTAGATGGGAATGTTAATGATGGTTCTTATGTTATATTCCATGGGTATGTATTCTGTTATGAATGGGTATTGAAGTATTGGCTCATTAGTTAATAAAACCGAGAATCTCTTCTTAGGATGATTGGCTTCTCTCAAAAACGCTATATATGTGTAACTTATGTATGTGGGAGGGATGATCATTGATCGTAGATAAGTCAGAAGCGCTTTGTATGTAGCTTATGTCTCTGCTTCTCTCAAAATGCCAGGCTTATCTACCTTGCATTATCTCTGCGTTTGTCTTACCTCTGTTATTTAACATGAACATTATCGTCATGGTGTGAGCTTAGGATGAGTATGAAGTGGCTGCCCCAGAAAAATTTGTCTACGCGTCTCGTTCTTTAGTCGTACCCCGGTTTCATGTTTTGAACTGGATAAGATTCAGTTGGCCTTCCTCTCACCCTCCCCTTCACTGAATGCTAAACTGTATGGATCTTAGTGTGAATGTTCACACTGTATGCTTGTGGTTCATGAAGCTGATTTAACTTGATGTGCAGTTGGTGAGCCCCGGAGGATGGCTGTGCGATCTAACCTTGGAGCGGTACGAGGTTCGAGAGAAGAAGATCTCTAAGAAGGTTAGTCATTGTTTTTGGCTCTTGGCACTTCTTAAACCATCTGTCATAGTCATATTACTCGAATTCAACTATCCAACTAGTTATATTATCTCACTTAACAAAAGTGATTCCTTAAATGCAGAGACCGAGAGGGTTGAAAGCAATGGGCAATTACATGGACTCGGACTCAGAGTAGGTTTATGTGATATTGTAGGGGTATTTCTTCAAGACTTGTGTAGCTTTGTTGTATGATGAGAAACAAAGTACTGTAAATCGTAAATTGTGTATGCCAAGTTGAGTAACGTCTCAGAAAGGCGAGTTTTCATTTGGCTTGTGCTTTTTTTATGCTCTTTCCCTCTCATCTTTAATCTTGCATCTTTATTTCACTAAGGTCTAGAGCAGATCAGCAGATGCGATCTCCAACCTAGTAAGAGAAACGGGTTTTGGGTACTTGACAGTGATATTTTGTATGGTTGATTGGTGGCCTTGCCCTAAATTTGTAAAACAAATCGTTTTGCAACTACTAACTACCATTTAACAGTATTTGAGATCTGTTTACATATTATTAGTGTAAAATTGTTTTACGGAAGACTAATGACTAGAAGTCTAGAACTTTACAAATGAAACTGCTAATGTAAAGTTATGTGGTTGCCCAATTAGATGATGCGTTTAGTTTTTCTTTTGTGCAGCCACTTGTGTCTAATATGGCAGATGGTTAGCAAGAAACAATGTAAATTGAATTCTTCCTATGTTCTACCACTCCATTTTCTTCCCAGTTCTTCAACAATCAAGATTTTGTTCAAAATCGATGAAGGGCATTAGCATGTGTGGGACAATCCCCATCACGTGTTTTATGTTGAGTACAAGTTTTTTGAAAGAGGCCGAGTTCAAATGTCGTCTTGCCACCTAATTAGTAATTAGGCTAAGGTGTACAAAGATTTAAATTGTTCTATTAGAGAAAGGGAAGGAAATGGAAATAATGGAAAATGAACAGGATTTATACTCGAAAAATTGACGAGGTAAAAATGACGACGGTGACGAAAAATTATAACAAATACATTCTCCATGCTATTCATTTTTCCAGCTAGTCTTGCTATAAACCGATATATCCGTCTATAGCTAAAGACGGGTCAAATAGCTTGAAAGTGGTGACATTTTTGGTCCCTACCACCCCATTTCTTGCTTGTCCTATTAGGAATGTGGTATTGTATTTGGTCCGTCTTTAGTTATAGACGAATATGTGCGCTCTATAATGAGATTTTGTATTTTCCCTAAATGATTGTGTTCCAAGATCTACAATTTAGAAAAAAAAAATCGCGGCTTTATGAACTCGTGACTAAGAGATTGAAGAAATTAAAGTTATTTTGGAGAAAAATAGGGGTATTTGAGGAAGAGTGCAAACCTCAAAGGTACCATGTAATCGCCTTTTTCAAAGGATAAATCTACTACATTTTTATACGACATGACATAGCATATAATGCCCTAGAAATTAGAATAAAGAAAATAAAAAACTTGGAATAAAAAACATCTACGTTGAAGTTTATTGTCTATTATGAGATTATTTCTCACAAGAATTGGTGTATTTGCTTAAAGTTTTACATACAACAATATTTGTTTCAAAACCGTAACATCGACAATTATCATAACTCGCTTCTTGTTTTGTATAATAGGAATAATCATTAACATAGCCGACTCAACAAATAAATTATACTAGTTCGTATCATTCTACATTTCTATCAGCGTATTATTAGGAGAATAATAACGCTACTTCACTTTTTGCTAATGACATAACAATACAAGGCAAAGTTGAACATGTTACTATTTACCTCCTCACAAAAAAGAGTTGACATTATACCTTTTTTATTTTTATCATGGTTCCATTATTGTAAACAGTCTACAACTCCACAAGACCACAACTATAGAGGAGGTAAGTGTGAGTGATGGTGGGAGGCCGTATATCTACATAGAATTTGTCTGTTTAGGTCAATGATTGATTAGTTTGTTAGTGACACTAAATAAAGAGTGTTCACCTTTCTCTAGCATGCCTTAATGCCTCTTGCCCACCAAATCTATTTTTTAGGTCAAGCGTGGGTGCCACTCGGTCTTAGTCTTGCACTCAGCTTTTCGGTGGTATTTGTATCCACCCATCACAAGCTGAAGACGGATAGTGTATCTCTCACAAAATGCAAATAGATAGTGCAAGTAGGGGTGAAATGGATACCTCCACTTGCCCTCCCACTTGCATTTTGTGAGAGGACCCCTATCCGTCTTCAGCTTGTGACGGATAGTGGCCGTCTTCAATGAAACTGACTGATTTGTCTCTCGGTTAATGCTCAATCTACCCATTTGTTTACCTTTAATTTTAACACAAAAATTAAAGAAAGAAAAAGACCAATTATGAAATAACAAGTAGATAAAATTAAATGTGGAGGATCAAATTGTCCATCAAAAGCATTTCTTATATACGAAGGTAAACAATTGACTAAAATACCCTAAAATGAAATAGATAAAATGACTGGACGGAGGGATTATTTTATCGGAATAAGTTTTTCACAAACAGACTTTACTCAATCACATACATTTTTTTCATTAAGTTTCCATATCATACCCCTTTTCTTAAACATAGGTCAAATTAAACTTTACAAGTAACCTTTTCCCTCAAATCGAATCTAATTACTCTAAACTTGACAATGGATCATAATTTATCCAATTAGTGAAATAATATAGTTGTTTATCAATTCTTAATATGTTTTTGTTGAAATTATTAGGGTTTATAATCAATTAGTAAAATTAATATATTTAGTTCTTTATCAATTGCTATCAATAAGGCACAGTGGTTCTTTAACAATTCCTATCAATTATCGAGAGCTTTGTGGCATATAAATACACGAAGTATTAACTACAGATGATAGGCTTCAAATTTTGAAGGATGCAAATTTGGGTCAGCAGAATGTTCAATTTAGTGGTCATGGGCCCATGACACTAATACAATATTCAATTTTGGGTAGATTACGGTGAAGTTATTAATTATCCTTTGTAGCCCAAATAACCAAAGTATGCCGGACTAGGGTAGCCGCAGAAGGGTCGCCGAAGGGCAGGTTACTGGATGCCGCAGAGTGACTTGCCGGGAGGTGGGTTGCCGAAGGTGAAGGAAGGGAGATGAAAAAAATCACTTGGGTGAAGGAGGAAGAAAAATAACAAGGGTAAAGTCGTAAAAGGCATACGTGAAAGATCCGCATGTGAAAAAACACGACCCATTTTTATTCCTAGAGCTTAATTATAAAGAAAGGCTAGTGATAATGTCAGAGAAAAAAAATGTTATTACCAAGGTGTTTCTTAATGACTACTATAAATTATGGGATAGAAAAGTAAATATACGCAATCTTACTCCTGTTTTTAAACACAGAGGTTGTATTAAATGATCCAAGATGAAAATTGCATGATAGAAAGATGCTCAGCCACTTTAGTATACTATTTTCTGTTTTTCCATCATAATCGAGAATCAAAGTGTAATGAGTCTTTGGCTCCGTTGATAATGGAAAAACATATTAAGTGCGAAGTATCATACAACTACTTAAAGCATTAGTCCCAGTAATTTGAGATTCAGTTAACAAAACTATATATCCAAATTGAATAAAGGCTGTCCAATACGCTAACAGTCTACCACCTTACCATCCTTTCACAGTGTAACTATTCCCAATCTTTTTTTTGATTAATAAGTAGGGATAAACCCAGAGACCTACAGCGAGTAGAGTCCCATACAGAAAACACAGACACAACAAGACACTACAAAGACGGAGAACAACAACACGTATTCAAACACCAAGACGAAAGGTCGTTCTTTGTGCTATCCTTTTCTCTTTCCATGATCTCATTGCTTTCCAATTATTTAACCAATCTTCTAGGGTGTAGGGTAGATTTTCCTTCCATGATTTGCACCACAACCCAACTCTTAGAAACACCTTATCTAATATACACGGCCAGTTAGGTGTCTTGTTCTCGAAAATAGCCTCATTTCGCAATTCCCAAATAAGAGTAACTATAGCAATGAAGAATGCTTCCCAA
>LHUT01003447.1:0-15828 GCA_001412135.1 Silene latifolia subsp. alba
TTCCGATCTTGGCTCCTATCATCATGTCGTGGCCATCCCAGATATTGAGCAGGTATTGAGATGAGTACTGGGATAGCTGGGATGGCCACGACATGATGATAGGAGTCTTCCGCTGTAGCTTATTAGTTTATTTACATTTCAGATAGAACAGTCAGTTTGAGAACATGTATCGTACTTTTGGTTTGGTTTTGAGAATTGTAACTCTTCGCTAAGTATTTATAATTAAACGTTGTTTCTTCATTGTTATTTGATTATCATTGCCTCGGGTAACCGAGATGGTAATTTCTTCATACCTGAGTGGTCCTGGTAAGGCACTTGGAGTATGGGGTTGTTACAATTTGCCTCTTATCTTGTGTTTTGAACATGTTTGTGGGATTGTTTGGACAAAAGTTTGGCCTTCCTTATTTGGTTTGACTTGCCTACGTCGAGAGTCGAGATTAGTTAGACCGCACTAGATACGTGAGTTAGGACTAGTTAGGACGAGAGTTCAACTAGGTTTGACCCAAGGACCGTATTATATCGAGAGATAGAGACACACCTAGACTTCATTCTTCGTTCCATCTTTTATATCGACTTAGACTAGACCCCTCCTACTTGAATGACCCTGAGACCCTAGCATTTTCTCTCATTGTTTTTACTTTGCATTAGTTTGCTTAGTTGTTTGCTTATATCATGTTTTTAGCTTAGACCTTAAATCAACCTTTCCGACCGACTAGACTAAAACGAGGACAAAGACTTATAAACCATTTCTAACACACCATCCTTGTGGATTCGGCACCCTACTTCTCTACTACATAGTTTTGGTTGTACGATTAATTTGTTTGATAGGCTTAGGCGACAAAAGCCACCATCATGCGCCATTGTGTATTGCATAATGAGGCACGGTGACAGAGAACTATGCCAGTGTGTATGGCGGTGATGTGATTGAGTTGGTACGAAGAGGGAGTGTACCATATTGGTATGAGTACGGTGCCAGGGAGTTGTGCCATATTTGCTGACAGGGGTGACGATTGGCTCGTAAAAGATGGGAAACCGGTCACTCGCAATCACTGTGTTATTATTCATTTGGTTGCTGCAGTATTTAGTCTATTGTTAGTTTTCATTATCGTCATTATTATTATTGGTATGTTATTGTTTATATCCCTACTCAACCAGTGGTTGATGTGTTTATGTCTTTTGTCAATTGTCACCTATTTTCGAGGTGCCCTGTGTTGATTCATTCGATAATTTCCGGTCATATGGGGAGCAGTTTAATTTAGCAGGTTTTAATAAGAGCTTATGTGGATGCTGTGCTGGGACATGAGGCGAGACGACGGAGTCTAGTCTCGTATTTGAGTCTAGTCTCATATTTTCGTCCAGTGTTCTGTCAGACGTTAGTATCCTGTTTTGAATTCAAACATTATTTATTGACAAGCATGTAATCGGATTATCAAATCATGTTTCAGTTTTGTTGAGACAGTTTCGGTTAATGTTGTAATATTTATATTAAAGTACTTTATTATTGTTTGATTTTATTATCATTGCCTCGATTACCGAGATGGTAACACTTATATTTAATCGGGAATGTCTTGTTAAAGGCTCCTACTTAAATGTGGATGTTACATTCTTCCTTAATAAAAGGCAAAAAACCTATCTTTTTCTTTCCCTGCTGTTTAGTCCAGCCTCCAATATCGTCCTCAGCTACACTATCAAGATTATAAGTGCCACTGTAATACCCCTCATTTCTGTGAAACACACTCGAACGAGTGTAAGGTACCACTCGACTGAGTGCTGTCTTACTCGACCGAGTGAGGTAACCGAGAGAGTAGTAGTGGCCAGGGTCTGATCATGTGACACTCGGCTGAGTGGCTTGCAAACTCGACTGAGTGCTCTGTCCACTCGATCGAGTGCTCAGCTTACTCGACCGAGTGAGACAGGTCAGTCTGATATTTTACGGGGGCCAGATTCCCTTTTTGGGTTTTAGTATATAAGGCTTACAATCAGATTTCTATTTATTTCTAAACCCTAAATTTCTCTCTCTAAAATCTCTCCCGCATCTCTTTACACTTCATTACACCAAATTACAGATCTACTTCTCATCTTGAAGAATTTGAAGATTGCACTCACATATTTTTGTTCCCCATCATCTAGTGAGTAATCCTCAACCGTTATTCTTTTATTTTCAATACTTTCATTTAAAACCACAAAACCCTATAAATTAGGGGTTTTCGTAATTAATTGGGTTTAAGGTTAATTAATGCCATTTAATGATAGTAGTAGTCAATGTACACTTATATTTTATCCTAGAACACATTTGTGATAG
The DNA here is from genome assembly GCA_001412135.1 of Silene latifolia subsp. alba. Lineage (NCBI taxonomy): Eukaryota > Viridiplantae > Streptophyta > Magnoliopsida > Caryophyllales > Caryophyllaceae > Silene > Silene latifolia. The sequence goes on from LHUT01003447.1 coordinate 2,303, forward strand.
ATTATACTCTATAATTGTAGGTGGAGACTTTGTAGAAGAAGATTTCTAATCTTTGCTTGTCTTGTGAAGACTTTGCTAAAAGGTAGGATTTTCCTTCTCGGTTTCAATATTATGATTGTTTACATGTGTTTTGATGAATTGTTCATGATAATTGGATACTCTTGATATTGTGGTGATTAAGATATGTTTATGGTGGATTATAACATTAATGATGATTATTGTGTTGTTGTTGATTTGTAATACTTGTAGAATATTTGTCTTTAACTTGTGTGGATTGGATATAGTGGTGGTGTTGGAAGTGTACACCGCGGGTGTACATGTTCTAGTGGGGAGGTTCATGTGGGGAGTCGACTTTACGCCTGAGATTGCTTCTTGGAGGGACCCACCCTCAAGAAGGATGTCCACATAAATGGTTCAGGTTACCGGATTCGCGCTGCGGTGCACACTCATGTACTCCGTGCTGCGGTGCAGTCTGGCAGGGGTTGGTGGCGGTGTTGTGATGCCGTCACTGGTGTGGTGGAGATTGTGTGGTGATATGAGTCGGATGTGGATTACGGATATGTGTGTTGGATACTTGGATTATATGTGTATTTGGGATTTATGTAATCATTTATATTATTAAAATTGATGTGGTTGTGTCTATGTAATTGTCACCTATTTACAGGGTGGCCTGTGTCGATCCATATGATATTTCCAATCATATTGGGAGCAGTTGATTTGACAAGTTGGTTTGCTTATTGATGATGAGCGGGAGGCTTGGAGCGGGATTTCACATTGTGAGTCCTCACCTAGTTCCTTTATGTTTCGGATTGTAAAATTTGGGCCATGAGGCTTTTGTACTTGTAATGTAATATATTTATCATTTAAATGTAGCTATTTAATAAATGTTGTTTCAAATAGCTGTATTTTTTTTCATTTCCTTGGCCAACCAAAATGTGTGACGCCTTCAAATGCTAGGAAGGCCTTGCTAAAGGCTTCCCGCTATTTGGGGGTGTTACAGCCACACCCACTAGATCATGAATATTGCGAGTTTTGGATAATTCTGCAACATGTAGCACCAAGATCGTATTTTTGGATTTGCTGTAGTAATTATTTCAGTAACCACAGTCGTGTTTGGTGGATTAGTGCTTAGATTTTGTGGCTCTAAAGAAGGAGCATAATGTTTAGTGGTGCTAACTTCTATGATTTCTGCGTAAAAATCCTAGATCTGTTTTTCCTTTCCTTTTCTCTTTCTATCTCTAAACATTCTCACTTTGTGCTCACGTGGGTTAAGTACCCCATCATTAATGATTATTCTTGGCACACCGAACCTTGGGAAAATGATAACTTTGAAGAACTTTATGACAACCTTAGAGTCGTTTGTTGGTGTTGGGCTTCGACCCACTTAGATACATAATCGACGACAACGAAGATATACTTGTTTCCGTGAGAAGTGGGAAAGGGGCTCATAAAGTCTATGCCCCGAACATAAAGAAACTCAACTTCCAAGATGATGTTCAATGGCATCTCATCTCTAGATAAGGGTCGTGTCCTTAGTTTTGTCACTTACTCGAGTACTAGTAAGGTTAAAGTGTGGGGATATTTGATAAATCTATTTTTCACCCCCATATTTGGACATTTCGACCATCCTTTTATCGTCTTAAAACGTGTAATTTAGGCATTATTAACTAGTTTTAGCCAAAACCGTGTCTCATCTCACTCGTTGCGCCTTTTTGCATTTCCGAGGTTATTTACATGTAGTTATGCGTACTTCTTTAGGGACATCACATGGAAGCGTGGCGAGACGACATTCAGGACAAGAACGATGATAAAGAACAAATAACGAACCCACAAAGCGATGTTGGCGCAATTGAGCACTTGTCGCCGTCGGGTGAAATTTCACCCAACCGGACGAATTTCGCCCGGCCGGGCAAAACTTCACCCGACCCGTCGGCCGTTTTTGGACCAACATATGTAATGTCACTGCAGGTGAAAATTCACCTAGGAGAAATTTCACTCGGCGATGATCTGCAATTGGCTTTGTAATTTCTTCTTCCATTGACCTAGATATAGATAGTCAATTTTGAGAATTTGATAAACTTCTTCAAACTTTTAGAGCGAGAATAACATAGTTTAGAGAGGTAAAGACTGCATCTAATCATTTGGTTGTAAGAATTCAAGTTTTTGTTAAGTTAATTCCTCGATTTAATTACGTCTTTGTTCATCTAATTCATGTTCTTAACTATGTTTCCTTTAAATCTGACTATTGTTTATTTGTTTAGCATGAGTACCTAATTATTTTCTAAGGTTAGACAAATATAAATCTAATGGATTGTAATTGATATCGTTACATGAACTATCATTTGATCATTGTTTTAAATCTAGCTAATTGATTACTGCTTAATTAACCATTCATGCAAAATAAGATTTTCACCGACCGGATTAAGACTAATTGAGGCTAGGATAATTGAATAGAACAAGCCTAATAATAGCGTCACATGTTAGGTTGTACATCTAAAAGGTATAATTAATTTGCGAGAACTTCTAACCTTAGATAGTTCGACCCCTAACTTCGCTATCTACATTAGTTAGTAACCTTAGGGTACTTTTACTTGACTTAAACCTGCTAGTGCTTCACATGAATTAATGAGGTAGAGCCAAGTCAGGAACCCAAATCCGTTGATGCGACACTCACAAAGCACAACTTGCAGACACATGAAACTAGCTTAGACATGATGGTAGAGGGAGGCAAATTCAGGGTGTGGAGTTTTAAGGAAATTAAACAAGGTGAAAAGTAAGTAATATTTAGACACAGATTGGGCCAGAACTCAAAAGTTATAACGGGTTAACAATAAACCACTAAAACATAAACTGGGTCGTAGTGTCAACTAATAAACATGTGGTATGATTTGCAAGTTTTAGAATACTCGACAGAAACAGAGCTCAGGTCCGTCCATATAGCCAGCTCCTTTCGCATCAACATCAACTCATTACATTCTCTTTATTTTCCATCACTCTCTGCAATAAATTGAGCTCCGTCAATAAGTCAGACCATCACGTGCGACATAGTAAACACTACATCTTTGATAAGAACATTGAAGGGATAACTCCTTAACATATAGCAACTAAGTTTCACTTACAAGTATACATTAAGAAGCACCAGAAGTAACATCTCCGATTGTCTTCAGGTCAAAGATCTCAATCCAATAGCCATCAGGATCCTTTATGAACGCAATCCTTTTCATTTTACCTGCAATTGGATCATGACACCACCATATAATAGTCATAGCACACACACACACACACACAAATAAATGGCCTGATGTGCCATGGAGGTAGTAATGTACATGGCCCAGTTAAAACAACATATTGTGAAAGGAAGCTGATATTTTCATCAGATATACAGGAACCAAAAGACCTACCGTCATCAGGCTTCTTTACAAAGTCCACGCCTAAGCGCTCAAATCTTTCACATGCATTGTAAGTGTCATCAACAGTAATTCCAATATGTCCTGTGAAGGTATACAGTTGCTTAGAATTCAATATACTCATCATCGATTGAACCAAAACATATAGCAATGCAACTCTGACACAATAAAGGCGATGGTGCACAAACTCCAGGAATTGAGATTGACATTTAACATTACATAAAATAAACCACGCTTGTTATCGACGTTCTGCTCATTATCCCAACAAGAGGTCACCTTCTTTACAATCTATCCTAAACGAAACCCCTTTAGAAATGTGCCACAGGCATGCAATAACAACTTCCCCCTCTCGAGTCTCGCCCTTATTGTCATACCTCCTTAGCTGATCATACCTCGAGGATAACTTTATGAATCAGATGTTTTATTCACTTGAACTTAATTTTTGAAACAGAAGTGGCATTCTTCTTGCAGCTGTGGCAGTATCACAATACATCAATTACCTACCCCAACTGCCCATAACATATTACTTACCCTCACCACTCTAAATATGTTCATGCCCATTTATCTGATATTCTTGGAAATAAATTTCAGAAATCTGCCACAATGGAAGTGTGAACTGTGAAGTATAAAAGCCTCATATTCAAACTAGACTGCCAATATGCCTCATATCAATAAAAAATGGACTTTTTTTTTAAATAATGCTCGGAAAGTAGTACTCGTCGAACTGGGTCGGCAGATCACAATCTAATAGAGAATTACTAGTATATATTAGTGCATAGGAAAGTCATTCATGGTGTGGTATTGGGCTAAAAAGTTGGTTTCTTAGTTACGCCAAAAGTTCAAGACTTGGTAATTAAGCAATGACCAACTATGCTAAAAAAAAACTTGATTGAAAATTGTCTGGAGAGTACAGGGTGGCGACTTTATGCTAAAGTCGTCATGCTTTACGTGGCTGCTCTTCCATGATCCTAGTTACCCTAAATCTAAGCCACGTGTACACCAAATCAACAAATATTTTGAAAACCAACCAACTGATAATTTTTATTTATTTTTGAACAATATTTTCAAAACAAATTCAAAAAAAATGTTACTAGTCTACACTTCTTTATGCTCTTTTCAATGACCGTGTCACATACAAAAACTTCAACATGGATAACACACTTGGGCTTCAGTTCAAAATGAATTTAACTTTTCGAAATATAAAAATATGATGCTCGGGCACATATCCATGTCTAACAGTTGAAGCTAATGAATTCAGATAACCTTTATGTCCATATCACACTTCCAAATAGCAGAACTAGCAACACCTATGTACCCTCCACACTATAAGTAATGAATAACCAAATATATGTGTGTAAGAAAAAACAAAGGGCTCTTGAACATTGGAACGGATAGAAAGCTGTATTAATTTTCAAACACTATCAAGTCATACCAAAGCCACGCGGTTCTGAGTTGCCATTGTGATAACCTTTGAATTCGGGATCACTCTCTGTACCCCAGTTGCTGCAAGGCAATCCGTCGATCAGATACAAATAAGTGGGCAATAGCAGTAAATAATGTGATAGAGCTCGAGGCATGGCCGACATGAAAACTAAAACACTCACTGAGTAAGTTCGATCGTAGCTTTCTTACTAAAGGTCCAGACAGTACGGTCAACTGGATCACTTGGAGCTGATTGAAGATCCTGAACAAAGTTAAGCCAACATTAACAGGGACTTCCCATTCAAGATTAATGGAGGACATTTCATGCTACTTTAGGTGCTTCGGAGGTGTATGTTTGCGCTAAATGGCGTCAAGTGACATTAGAGGCATATGTGCGGAATTAGGTGATGCTTTGGTGGTGTACTTCTGAGCTAAATTGCGTCTATTGGCTGTAGTGGTATATGTGCGGAATTAGGTGATTAAAGGAGGTAGTTAAGTATGATGTCAGGATTACTTAAGTTTGGTTTGAGTGTCTTGTAATGAGCTAGGAGAAGCACGGAGCTAATGATTAGTGTCAAGTCAAGGCCCAAAGTTGCAGTCAAAGCTCGAAATCAAGGCGAGAAACGAAGAGAAGCTGAAACGGAGGTGCCGCATGGCATGGCAAACGCAGCACAGTGCAGCAGATTGGAGCTGCGACTTCTGAGCTTCCTTTGTTATGTTTTTTACTGTTATAACTCTAGTAATTCTAGTGTTTAGGGATAATCCAACACATTACCATAAAAGAATTCCTTTAGAACTCTTGTAATTATTTGGGAGCTTTCATTTTCCATCATTAGAAAATCAAGATTATGTCGATCCTCTCCATGGAAGGCTAAACCCTTTATCTGGGATTGAACAACTGAAACCATCGGATTGTTAAGATTGTAAGACTTCTACTAATCTACTCTCTCTTTTACACTCTTGAATAATGTTAACTATTCTCAATTCTCATTTGAATCTCATGGTTATTGGCTGTTCTACTAGATTGATCACCTAGTTGAATTATTACCCATCTAAGATCTAATGGAAATTTTGGTGAATGCATCAAATGTTCTCCTCATTATTACATTTGTAGCCACTAAAATTCATCAAATGCATAGAAAATCATTGTTGTTCAATTGTAATGAGCAAACAAACTAAAGTGTGGACTGCTTGTATTTACATGTGTTTGCCCTTGTTGCTTTCCCGGAGCTATTTTCTGCCGTGCAATTGAACCTAGAGCGCGTAGTCCAGATTATTGTTAGCGTAAGGGCTGCTAGGTGCGTTGCTTTACCTAGATAACTAGAACTAAAGGGAGATAGGAAATTATATTTCCACAACAAGGTATTCAAAATGAAAATGGAAGCTAATTGTCAATGATCAATCTACAATTCGGTGGTTGTTTCATGACTGTTTCACATATTAGCTTATTTATTAGAGTAGCTTCTTGGGCCCACTCTTCTCCACCCCTAATAACTGAAGCAAACTAGAACAATATAAAAAACTTGAACTAGATGAGCACAATTCGCCTAAATTCGTTAAAATAATGTTTCGAAAACAGGAAAAAAAAAAACCATCATTTTCTTTCTTTGAAATTAATGTTGTCAACACCGTAGTGGCTAGTACACTTACAGAATAATACAGTAATACTTTATTTGTTTAACGAAGAAACAGCGATTTCTCACGTTGCATCCAAACTTAAAAAGTAAATATAAGGTCTCAAAAAGTGCACAATCAAGTTCACATATCTAGCATCCAGCTATTTCAGCAAATCGAGTACTTCAAAGAACGGCTAATCTTTGCAGATTGAACTATCAATACATGATCGCTGCAATTAGGTAGTAAAAGATAGGTTACTTCATGCACATACCTCATAACCCAAAAAGTACAAGCTGAATTTCATCTCTGGAAAATCTAACCTCTTAAGAAGCCTGCGATTGTGCCGCCATACATTCATTAAAATTCATAATTGAAAGTTCCAGCACTTCATCTAATGTAAGGAATAAGATACAAACAATAGACATCTTCGGCAATTTAAACCATCAAAGATGAAAAAACAACGATTCCCTTTTGACAAGACGGCGACATAACTACATCAGGCATAAACATTGCCATGATGCCATGAGAACAAGCTCAAAAAAAGCTTGAATGCAAAAAAAAAAAAAAAAAGAGCAACACTAGCAATATAAATACAACCCTCCATTAAAAAAAGCCAAAAAAATATAAAAAAAATAAACTGCACAAAATGTAGGCGATTAGAGTATTAGACTACTTTAGAGTTCCAGCAGTACCCAACAGATGATTTCAGTATCTCACTTAGACTCATAAATTTAGCTCATCCCCTATATACTAAAAGATTAACACATCTCCAAATTCTCCCGCTTAAATTTCCCGCCTAAGTGATATTCAACTGGATAATATTTGTTTCCTAATTAATTAATGTCGACTATCTATATTTATTACTATTAAACAATATTTATCTCCTAATTAATTTTATAATATCAATAATTGTTTTAACTTTTATTTACATAAATAAGGTTAATAAAATATCTCCTTGGAATTATATATGTAAATTTTTTACCATTTTCAAAATGACGGTAAACTGCATTAATTTGATTAATTGTCAAATTCTCTAATATCTGTATCTAAAATACCGTGCATTTGCACAGGAGTTACACTAGTTCTGCTAGTAATAGTCAATAAAATCGCTAAGTTCAAATAGATAACTAATTTCCTCCCGCCTAAATGAAAAATTAAGGCAATATAACCATATTTTTTTAGCGAGAAAGCAATATCATTTCTTAACGATTGCCAATTCTATTGAATCCTAACCTACATACTTTCAATGAGGCCGGAGGTATGTCACTTCAACACTTGATATATATTTTTTGAGTCATAGGCATGTTTGACACGACAATCAAGGATACTTTCAAGGAGGCAGGAGCTATGTCACTTCAACATGTTAAGAATTGATTCAAATTCTTGACTATTAATTATGATTATTGATTTCTTATGGGTCTTTTATTATGGAGTTTATGGAGTCATTATTGGGTGACATTCCAAGTTCCTAGTGAAGTCATTTATGTTTTTCTAGTCCTATAAATTTCATGGTTGTACCTCAATTTTATAGTGTGAGTGAATAAAAGCTTTCCCCCAAATATATTGTTCTCTTGATTCTGTACTACATTTGGTATAATTTGGTATCAGAGTAGAAGGCAAACTTTACAGAAGAAGTCGAAGGAGAAAGTAAGTTGTTCATGGCTTATTCTAGTGGTTCTTATGTTACTGACAGTGTGTGGTTTGTGGATAGTGGGTGCTCGAATCACATGTCTGGGTCAAGATGTCTGTCCAAGGATCTTGATAAGATGCAAAAGGGTGAAGTTCGGATGGGAGATGACAAGCAAGTTAAGGTCGAAGGCAAAGGTACAGTGGCTATAAAAACCATTAAAGGTCCAGTGGCTATACAAACCATTAAAGGTACTTCTTGTTGTTTATTGATTATTAAAGGTACTTCTTGTTGTTTATTGATTATAATCGTATGAATTGGGTTTATTTCTTGAAGTTTAAATCTGAGGCTTTTGAGTACATTAAGAAATTCAAAGCTTTGGTGGAGAACCAAAGTGACAGGCATATTAAGACGCTACGAACAAACCGTGGTGGAGAATTCTTGTCAAATGAGTTCATAAAATTTTGTGAAGATGTCAAACCGAAGATGTCTTAGTCTAGTGGTTAAGACGGAGGTATTGTGGACAATAGGTCCCACGTTCAAATCCCCCCTTCCCTCTATTGTAATGCGACTATGTGCGCGCTTCGTGAGACCAAAAAAAAAAATTGTGAAGAACATGGTATTTGAAGGAAATTGACTGCACCGTACACACCGCATCAGAATGGCATTGCGGAACGAAAAAATAAAATCATAGTGGAGATGGCAAGAAGTATGCTCAAGGCGAAAGGGTTGCCAACCCGTTTGGCCGTTTTTAGGTACACGTTGTGGCTACTGCAGTATACTTGTTGAACATTTCACCTACAAGAGCAGTCCAAAATCAGACTCCATTTGAAGCATGGAGGGGCAACAGACCTCGGGTAAGCCACTTGAGAGTATTTGGGTGTGTAGCTTATGCTTTGGTTCCCTCTCATTTACGCCATAAACTTGATAGCAAGTCTGAAAAATGTATATTTGTTGGCTATAGTTTTGACTCCAAGGCATATAAGTTATATAACCCCGTAAGTGGTAAAGTGATTATAAGTCGAGATGTCAAATTTGATGAAGCATAAAAATGGTTGTGGAGTGGTGATTTGATAGTAGCTGCAGTACCACACATATTGAATGCTGACAGTAGCAGTAATAACTCAACTAGGCTATCCAACAGTCAATCTAGCAGTCCAACTTCGTAACCACCAGACTCACCTTCAAGCACCTAAAGCGAATCATCTCCAAAACATTATCGATCACTCCTAACTTTGCGTTATATGTCTCCGACCCTGTCACCTATGAAGAAGCATCCGGGAGTGAGGTATGGCAAGATGCTATGAAGGAGAAGATGTCAGCAATAGAGAAAAAAATGAGACATGGAACTTGGAAGCTAGTTGATCTACCTAAAGACAAAAATGTGATTGGGCTCAAGGTATTCCGGACCAAGTACAATTCTGACGGGAGCATTCAGAAGCACAAAGCAAGGCTTGTGGTCAAGGGATACTCACAAGAGCAAGGAGTGGACTATGAGGAGACTTTTTCACCGGTAGCTCGTTTTGAAACGGTGAGAGTTTTTTTCTCGCTTTTGCTGCTCAAATGCAATTGCCAGTGTATCAATTTAATGTGAAGTCCGCTTTTCTAAATGGTGAATTAGAAGAGGAGGTTTATGTCTCTCAACCAGAAGGCTTTGTTCTTAATGGCTATGAAGACAAAGTTTACAAGTTAAGGAGAGCTCTTTATGGGCTAAAGCAGGCTCCGCGTGCATGATATAGCAGAATCGATACTTTTTTCCAGAAAAATGGAAAAGTGAATTTACCAAAGGTGAGAATGAGCCAACGCTTAGTTGATGACGAAAGGTAACAATTTTCTGGTGGTTTGTTTATATGTAGATGATATGATCTATATGGGTTCATCTCAGTCCATGGTTTCTGAATTTAAGTCTTGCATGATGAGAGTTTGAAATGACTGATTTGGGTCTGTTAAAGTATTTTTTGGGACTTGCGGCAAAACAAGGGAAAGATGGTATCTTTGTTTGTCAAGAAAAATATGCAACATATTTGTTGAAGAAATTTCACGTCTAAGTGTGAAGTTGCAACTACTCCTATGAATGTAAATGAAAAATTACAGCGTGACGATAGAACCAAGCATGCTGATGGCAGGATGTACAGAGCCTTGTAGGGGGTTTAAACTATCTTACACACACTAGGCTGGATATTGCTTTTCCGGTTATATGCATAATCCAACAATGCAGCATCTTGACGCAGCAAAGATGATACTTAAGTATGTTGCTGGAACAGTGAAGTATGGGATTTGGTATACGAAAGTGGCAAACTTTCAGCTTGTTGGGTTCACGGATAGTGATTGGGCTGGATGTGTGGATAATCGAAAGAGTACATTCGGCAATGTCTTTAGCCTTGGTTTCTGGGCTGTGACATGGAGTTCGAAGAAGCAAGAGACGGTAGCCTTGTCTTCCTCTGAAGCCAAGTATGCAGCAGCAAGTTCAGCAGTAAGACAAGCACTATGGCTCCAGAAATTACTTAGTGATTTTCTCGTCAAGCATGATAAAGCTACTATACTTTACTGTGATAATCAGTCAGCAACTGCAATGGCGAAGAATCCAGTATTTCATGGTCGGACTAAGCACATTGGTGTGCAGCATCACTTCATTCGGAAGGTAGTAGCTGATGATAAAGTCATGCTGAAATTTTGTGGCACAAACGACCAAGTGACAGATGTCTTTACAAAGTCGCTTCCGCTAGCCAAGCATCAGTTCTTTGTGTCTAAGTTAGGAGTCAGTGTGTTTGAATCAAGGGGGGGTGTTGAGAATTGATTCAAATTCTTGACTATTAAATATGATTATTGATTTCTTGTCGGTTACAATAAGGTGTTTATTATGGGTCTTTTATTATGGAGTTTATGGATTCATTATTGGGTGACATTCCAAGTTCCTAGTAAGGTCGGTTATGCTTTTCTAGTCTTATAAATTTCATGGTTGTACCTCAATTTTATAGTGTGAGTGAATAAAAGCTTTCCGCAAAATATATACTGTTCTCTTGATTCTGTACTACACTACACTATACTTCTGGAGCCATATGCGTGTTTGACAGGACAATCAAGGACAATCAAGGATACAGGTGTGTATACCCGAAACTTACCAATCCGATACTCCCTCTAACAGAGATAAAAGGGAGGCATGATAAAGGAAAATACTCTTGTATAACAATAAAAATAATTTGAATTTTTTATTAAATTTTAAGCGTTATAATTTAGACATCTTTCTATTTTATTCTAAATACTCAAAAACATTTTTTCACTTTGAAGACGTGTACCCGTACACATATCAGAGGTCAGGTGCACCACAAAAATACCCTCCAAGATTACTTGTTGCTTTTTGTTTGAATTGTTTCAAAGTATCTACCTTTTTACTTTGAATTACTCCTCTGATGATTATAAAATCAATTTCTTGAAGTACCATATTAATTTACTTTTACAAGTAGACGAGTAGTAAGTAGTAACTTCTGGTGATTAAAGGCGAGCAAGATCGTCATTCATCGTTCAATCCATTACACTACATTTTTCAAAATCCCCCTCACATATTTTGGAAAATGTAATGAATTGAAATCAATGGAAGAGCTAATGTTTTTTCGTAGTCAATGGCCATTATAGAAATACAAAAGCCATAAACAATACGAAAAAGAAAGAGCTCCTATACATTAAATTATCTGAAAAATAAGATGCGGAGGTAAAGATTTCATCACTTCCAAAGTAATATGGAGTAATAATTTTTACTTCATAAACTCTATTTTTAGTTTTGGAATATGATAGAACAAAGCAAAATAACTCACTACACTATTCACCTTCTCTTATTACGGAAAAAGGAACCTCAAACAAGTATATCTGCCCGAATAATAATTTCATCAACTTGAAATATAATAATCATTTTAAATTCATTTTCTTTTTTTTTCGGAATTTGAAGTTATAAAGAAATGGCATCGTTTCTATTTGTAAAGTTCCTAGATAACTTTTTGAGATACATCAGTCCAGCATTGGCTGATCCATGTATGACGGGGTCCCGGAAAACCTTTTTTTTTTTTTTACTTTGTACAATTTTTAGCCTAAAATTTATATTTTTAATGTAAAAATAGCCTTAATCATTAAATTGGGACCCAGGAAAAAATTATTTGGATCAGCCGCTGCACTGCAATACAGATTATTTATAAGTTTGTGGCTTACAATTATTATAAAGGAAGAGGCAGCATTTGAATTAGATGAATATTGAAGTTTGGAATTGAAGCATGGATAACAAAATTGGATGATTATACCCATCACTCATTTGACCCAGGGGAAAACCTCGCTAGTAGCAAAGGATAGCACTCGCTACCCCAAATTTCCAAAAAAAAAAAAAAAATGATTAAAATTATCGATTTTGCTACCCCAGTTCTTAAATATGGACCTTGACATGAGTATAAAAATAATATGAGGAAAATTGCTACCCCAAAATTTTATTTCTAGGTTCGCCTCTGGCCTTCAGCTTTGTTCAAATTCAATTAGGACTAGAAAATGATGGAAAAATGAATGAGTTAGTTAATTAAGGCGACTTACGACATGCCGAGGACGCGAGAGTAAAAATCGAGACTAACTTTGGGGTCCTTAATCCGAAACATCTGAGGCAAAAAAATGAACAGTGTTAGAAACAGAAATGAAGCAATTAAAAGAGAGTGAAATGATGAAAAAGAAAAGAAAATAATACAGTTTGCTGCATGAAGTAACCCTTGGTAGCGTCATCGATGGTAGAATGAAGGCCAGGGTTGTTAGAAGGGGATTCTTTCGACTCGGACAACATCGACGACGAGTTTACGGATAGACGACGAAACTGATTATTAACCTGCAAAAATGAAGATAAAATTGATGAAATAAATAAATACGATTAAGTTGTTGCAGATGGGAGTAAAAATGCAGAAACTAACTAACCTTGATATTATTATTCTTCTTCTTGTTGTTGATCGAGAAAAGAGTGTTGGAGGAGATAGAGGGGAGAAGGGGTGAAAATGAATACAAGTCAGGTTTGAGTTTGCTGGTGGCGAATGAAAGACGGTGGTGGATCATACAAGTCCGCATCAATGTACTGGTACCCATCTTCAATTGAGCTCATAATGGCCTATGTGGGCCGTTTTGTATTTTTAAAATGGAATTTTTGGATCCAACCTACTAAAGATCGTCGACACATTACTAATTATCGTCGACAATTATTAATGAACTTCCTAAACTACCCCTCCCTCACACTCCCCCTTATATTTTTCATTTTCTCCAAAAATCACCATTTCACACTTAAAATTTAAAGAAAAAAAACCCGTCTCACATAACAACGAAAACACCGTCTTCAACCACATCATTTCCGTCATCAAATTCAAACATTCAACAAGGTATGTATTCTTTATTAATTTTTTTTTAATATTTTCTTAGTTTGTATGTTTGTGACGGAATTA
>LHUT01003448.1:0-12202 GCA_001412135.1 Silene latifolia subsp. alba
TATACATTATTCACAATTAAGCATTTTATTTCAATTTTCTCTCAAATACATAAGTGAAAATATATTCATGTGAGATTTTGTTTAATTCGTCTTTACAAGTACATTTAAAATATCTAACTTTTATATTTTTTACAAATAAATAGTTAACGATTTTTATTGCGTAAAATACTTGTTAACAAACGTGAAAAAGTAAGGTGACAGCGTAGGGTTGAATCGGAGGGAATAACAAATTTGATACGAATACAAAAATACAATCAATCGTTTATCCTCCAGCAAATCATGCGGTCTTGTCAATTGTCATGTTTCTAGAAATGATCCATTATCCATGCATTCCTTGTATAAAAAATCAAATCCCACACCCTTCCCATCTTCACAGCTACAAACTACTTTTTCATTATTCATTCCTCTCTTATCCTTTATTTCTTTCCTTTCTCCCTATATATATAACCTCAACTCAAACACTCTCAAAACTTGTCCAACTTCAATTTTACACTATCTGGTTCATGACTTTATATCAATAAATATCAAAGCAACAATCAATCTATATATTTGATTTGAAAATATATTATGGGTCATATAATTCCGGGTTTAATCGACGATTTGGGTCGGGAGTGTTTGATAAGGACTCCTTATCAAGACCTCCCAACCGCTTCCTTAGTATGTAAGATGTGGCGAGATGAGATTACGGGGCCGCAGTTCCGCCGCTTTAGAAAAGCGGCGGGAGTCACCCGACCTGTCATCATATTAGCGCAGGCTAAAACAGAGGACCCGAAATTGACTTCGGGTCAAGATGAGTTGAAGCAGAGCTGCTTAACTACGCCTACATACCAGCTCATCTTATCCGACCCGACTACTCGGAGTTGGACCCGATTACCCGCTATTCCTGGGCTGCCCGATGGTGTCGGGCTGCCCGTGTTTTGCGGGTTAGTTGGGTCCGTGACGGATATATTGGTTATAGGGGGGTGGGACCCGGTGACTTTGCGGGCGTCAAGTGATGTGTATATTTATAGCTTTTTAAAGGGAAGATGGAGGAAAGGTGCGGATATGCCAGGTGTACGGCGATCCTTCTTCGGATGTGCCACGTCAGATGATGATCGGATGGTTATCGTCGCAGGTGGCCATGACGAGGACAAAAACGCCCTGAAATCAGCGATGATGTATGACGTGGATAAGGACGAATGGACCCTACTTCCTGACATGGCCAGGGAACGTGACGAGTGTAAGGCGATCTTCCACTGTGGAAAGTTTCATGTCATCAGTGGTTACTCCACTGATACACAAGGCTGTTTCGAACGGACTGCCGAAGTGTTCGACACATCAACGTGGCAGTGGGGTCCCATAATCGAAGACTTTGCAGTTGTCAGCGCAAACCCAAACCCAAGCTCTTACGTAGCTTCCCAAGATGGGAACGTCTACGCTTGTGTTGACGAGCATAGCGGTGACATAGCTGTCCGTGTAGGCGACTCTTGGAAGGTGATCGGGACAGTGCCAGCGGAGGTGCGCAGGTCGCGGTGGATGGTTGAGTATGAAGAGAATAGAGTTTTGGTGATTGGATCGTCGAAAGAAGGGAAGGCACATGAAGGTTATGTGTTGGATTTGAAGAAGAATAAATGGAGCAAAGTTGATTTGCCAAATCAATTTAGTGGACATGTTCAATGTGGTTGTGTTATAGAGCTTTAATGCTTTGTTTTGCTTTTTGCCTACTTTTTGGTATTAGATAGCCACTAAAGTGATGGTATTAGAGAGCTACTTAAGAGTGATATTAGAACTACTTAAGTAAGATTACAGCTCCTTGCCTAAAGAAATAGTGTATGTAAATATGCAGTTTCCTAATTATCACAACTTTTGTACTCCGTATTTGTGTAATATTCCATCTTTCTAAAGATAAATCAGCTTCGGATAATTCTCGGTACAAGCTACTACTGCTACTACAGAGGTCTGAGATCTAACCACTTTGACTTGGGTTATGTTTGACGACAATGATTACACTTGTCTAAAACGTGAAATAAAAGTCGAAACCTGAAAAGTATTGGCGGAAAAGTTAACGGTACACCTCAACTAAAAACCTCAAGAACCTTGTTGTTTAACACCATGAAAATTGATAGTACAGGGGAAACTGTATTTGTTTTTTAAAGGAGCACTTTTCTTCTATAAAGATCTTTACCAAAGAGTTCTACAAAGTTGTGCATAAGAAGAAAAGTAACAAATTTTGAACTCCAAAAGCAACCTTCCACCCATAATTCCGTTCCCAGGTATTTCTAGCTCCATCCACTTTACGTACACTACAAGTAACGATTGGCTACTTTTCAGATTACAAGAAGACAACTTCAGACGGTATTTACCAAACTAATTTCAAGGTATCTAATTCTGATGCCTGGTGCTCCTTAACTTTGCTTCTATTACTGAATAACCTCAGTTCCTAGTAAATGAAAGAATGAAACAAAAACGTGAAAGTAATACAGGTCACTTAATTCGCATGCACTTGAAGAGGAGCTCGAAGAACAACTTATACATGTGTCTCTTCAAGTACATCCTTTCTACTTTCTCCCTGCCTTTCACTCCCATTTGCTGCCTAATAGAAGGGTTTTTCAACAAGTACCTGAGATTTTCAGCAAGCACTCTGGTACCTGGACGACCTAGAGGATGCAGGCGACCTGTAATATTTTGCTCTACAATCTCTCTTGTACCACCCGCGTCAGTTCCAAGTACCTGCTCCATGAGCCCCACAAGAATTTGTCATTTGATCGTATCTTATTTAGTTATTAACGCGTCAGGAAAAGAACTAAAAAATTCTCACTCCCAAGAATTATTAGTTCAACTATGAAAGTCATCTAGATTTCACTCTAAAAGGAAAAAGAAGACATGTCGGAGCCTGGGAGGGGGTAGTCAAGGATATTTTAAGTACACGCAAATTGTAAAACTGCCTAAAATAGCAAAAAAAATTGAACTTATTAAGTCTTCACAACACTAGGTTTACTCCTATGCTGCAAGTTTATAGCCTCAGTAGTCAGTCCCCAACATTCTTAAAGGAATTCATGGCAGATATGATGCACGTGAATCACAGACTGAAGCTTCATTATGTATAGGGTTATGGGAAGATTTCTGTAGAGCCCTTACTCGACACCTCTATGAAGAATACAATCTATCAGATGGGAAAATGCTAAAGCCCTACAAATGACAAATAAGCAAGGCCCAGAAGAGTATGGTGGTGGTACTTCAATAATAGACTGATGCGACCGAATCACAAATGTTTCTGCAACTTGGAGGTGGCCATATTTCCAAAATGGGAAGTATCCTGGACGAGGGCATTATGATAGTGATGCACTGAGGCTGACTACCGAGTCAGGAAGAAAGTGGGATAAGATAAACTCTTTATCATGAAGACTTAAATGATACGATCTCACATGTGAGATCATCTTATACAAGACTTAGTGATCAGTCCAAAAACGAAGATGTGCTGACAGGCATGATGTAATCTAGTCAAAAGTTTTATGTCCGAGTAGAAAAGTGAATAAACAATCATAATATATGATGATGATTCAGACTTACAGGAAGGCCAAATGCCATAGCCTCGATTGTGACTCTTCCAAATGTCTCGCCAAGACCCTGTGAACAATAATTTCATCACCATTATTTGTCTGTACCAAGTACAATCTACATAAGACATTTGATGTGGGTGTCAGTGTATCATAATAGGGTTTGTTCTGGAATCTGGCATGGACTCTATTATATGCATCCAATGTTGAGATATGGCCTTGGGAAAACAATCACTCTTTCGTTATGTTTCTTGTTTTGTCTCTTAGTTTAGAAGAGTTAAGCATGGAGAAACTGTTACATGTAAAGAAGTTATATCCTAATAAACTGAACCAGGAAATAAGTGAGGCTTAGCACAGGAATAGTAAATGTCATATGATCTTGTACTCCAGGAGGGGAAGACATGATGTAATGATATGTAAAACTGGAAAATGAGATAATTGATGAAAACCAACTTTTAGTCGAATTGCCCTATCAACTCCTATGGTAGCACACGGTAAGGTTTTGAGGTCTCGAGATGAGTTCTCAACTTTGACTTCAAAAAATTCACTGTGAAACCTTAAATTCACACCATCCGATGTAGGACCATCTTACCTAAGTATTTGTCATTGAGGAAAGCCACTGACAGCATAATCTCTCCTCAATCAGTCTTATCCTATCCATCTATATTGACTACGGAGACTAATTGTCATAATGTTTATCAAGAAAACACTAAATGCAAGCTTGTAAGTGAATCAGTTGTTTAGAATGTATATAGTATGCCTGGTGAAGTTAAATGATAGAAGAAACAATGTCAGAAAAAGGATAAGCGAAGAAATCAAATCTATTAGAAAAAAAACATAAACAAAAGAACTCGATGGACGAAATTTTTTAGTTCCACTTCACCTAGATAAACGTACTTCATGATAGGCATTCTGACGTTGTGCTAGAACAATTAATAGCCCCTCTAATAGGAAACATAAGCCAAATCAAAATTTCACCTGGGAATTAGTGACGTAAACATCAGCCGCAGAATACAGGGAAGCAACATGTGTTGTGGTTGGACTCCAGATAACGGAGTTTGACAAATTTGGATGTTTCGACAAAAAGTCGAGAATTTCTTTGACATACATCACCTTGTTGCTCTTAGATCCAACAGAACCAATCAGGATCTTAAGAGCATTGGCAGCTATTTCCTGGTTGGAATTATCTCTGTGCAATTTCAAGTAATTCTTTAGCTTCTGAGGCGAACCTCTTAAATGAAACTTCCCTGCCAATGAGGTGGCATTCAGCTCTCCCTCTAGCAAAGGCTTCAATCTGATTTTAGTTTTAGAAGGGATCTCTTCAATTACCAAATTCGCTGATTCAACAAGTAGAAGTTGACCCTTAGCAGCATTTATGCTACCTAGAGATATCACTAGCATATCATTATCAGTCAAACCCATTTCTTCCCTTACTGCATCTCTTAGCATTTGCCTTTTCTGTAACATTCGCTCTGGATTTGCTAAAGGAGTATTAAGTGAACAAGATATCCCCGCTACAAAGGCCAGTTCATCATTGACAGATAAGGGAATCACGGCAGTTTGGGTAGTTAATTTGATGTTATTTTCTGTAGACCAGTTCAACCACTGTTTTGACTGCATTTCAGAAAGAAATGCAATCATTTTTACTCGATTGAGCATGTGCTTTGAGCGTTCAAAATATTCTTCCCGGTTCTCCATGATCCACCAAGCAATTTGATTTGAACCAGCACTATAAAATGCAAGATAATGCTCTGTAGAGGAGAAAAACTATTTAGATATGCTTCCACTGAAAACAAAAAGGCAATAGATACACAATTAAATGACTTAGTACAGCGAAAGGTGTTGTATATTGCCAAACAGACTAAAAATGATTTACAGATCCTCCCAAGTAAACCCATCGCCTACGGCAGAAGTCTAATCCATGAGAAAGCATAAAATAGATACAAAAAATAATAGCTCATCTAAATAACTTTTATGGTCTCTTCATATCATAAGTGGTGGATGAGAGGAGAAGTACAAGGCAACCTGTATCTTCAAAAGCATTGAGCAAGAAACCTACCTGGCACACTAGATTAAACTAATTTGTACCTTGTAGGTTCAGATTTCTGTAAGAGCAGAAATGGAGAGCTGAAGGCTCTAAATATCATGTGGAATGAAGTAAAATATCACTTGCTCGTAAACATGTATTAAAGTAGGATGAAATCAATATAGGCGCAAATCATGCACACTTCCACAGGCCACATTTGAAACAGGAAAAAAAACATTCAGGTGTTGCACTTTGAAATGAAGATGATACCTTGCACGTTCATTGTTCCATATGAGTTTTTGGTGTATATGGAGCCACAAGGGCAGTTTTTTTTATGTTCAAAGGTTCCGATGTATGCAACCTTACAAGGAGAAAGTTGATGCATCTTACTAAACTCATGAGACGCAATAAACTACTCAGATCAAGAAACAATTCATATTTTCTTAACAGCACAAGCATATGTTACTAACTAACCTTCTTTTCACCATGTTCTTCACACTTTTAAAGCATGCGAGGGAATTTTGGAAAATAGGAAGAATATGAAGAAATGGAGGGAGTATATAAATCCTTGTATGACAGAAAGTCTCCATTTAAGATGCTTTCGAGGAATAACTAATTCAGGAGTACTAATCTTAGAAGTCAGAGAACTCCTGGTTGTAGGGATAAAAGCTCCAAGAATCTACTTCATATATTAAGCCATTCGTATTTTCTTCGTACATGCATTACTAACCAACAACTTTACAAGAAGCACAGGCGTTCCACGAACTAAAATTCACCAAACAAAAATCAATACTCCGTAATCTGTGTAAAGGTCCTTGGCACCCCTTGACAAACGACGCCTTCTAATTGTAAACCAAGATCCTTAAAAAGGGGTTTCTTATACGTAATATTAGGTTGGAAATTAGCTTACCCATGGGAGTTGGGCTATAACAGCTCAAACATGTGAGGCCCTAAGAAAAGCACTAAGACATCATGGAGAACATTGGATAGAAATCCCAAACCATATCAACCAGTAAGTCTGGAACTGAACATCATACTGAATCAAATAAACAAAAGAGTATAATAAAGTAGACAGTCGACAACCAGATAACATGATACTTCGGTTAAACTACTTTTGATCCAGTAGTTAAGCAAGCTGAACAGATAAACATCTAGCATACACATAACATCAGATATAACAAAAATATACCTATCCATTGTGCGCATACTGCAGATCCTGCGATGACAAGGTCTGCCTTCATAGCGGCCTTAAAGCTGAGCTCAGCCTTGTCATCAATGATCTTGATCTTTCTTCTTGTAAGCTCCGCCATCAACCCTCCCCTCCTATTAAGTATAACAGCATGGACTGTGGCCCCACAACTCAAAAGCTCTGTAGCCAGCTCCAGCATTGAAAGTGGTGCGCCTGTCATCGACAATTCATGAAAGACCAAGACAAAGTTCCTAGACCAGACTAGCCGTGCAAAGAGTTCATTCCTATCACATGTCCCAGATCTCTTCTCACGATTCCACTCTAAAATTCTATCTTCAGTTGACCCAAAGGGACCCACAAGCAACCGAAAGGTAGAATTAGTCATTCGAATTTGATCTTCCTCGGCCTCTGCCCCTCTAATCACATCTTTTTCCGTGACCTTTTTTCTCTCACGTGCTTTGCCTCGTAAACCACGTCGTTCCTTCCTACTCATCCTCTTGTTGGACACTCCCACTCGAGGAGGTAGTATCGGAGAAGGTAAGATATTATTCGACTTCTCAGCCATTGACAAATTCAGGCTACTATCAAACTTGGTTCCATTCCTTTTCTTGACATCAATCAAAATCTCATCTGAAATCAACTCTCGCCGTACATTCCCCTCAGAACCAACATTCACATTCTGTTGATCTATACCAAACCCAGCACCATTTCCTCTGTTCTCCCCATGAGCCCACCTCGACTGAATGTAGAACCCACCATAAGTCCATAGAGTTATGAGAAGCAACCAATAGACCAACCTATTACTCCTAAACCACGTAAACTTAGCCGTGCTAGACCTCCCATCACGTCTAGGAGTTCGACCAGAAGAAAGCCTCTTTAACGTGGGAGAACCTCTAGGAGTCGATCTCCCTGACAATGTGGACTTGAACGTCTTCACCGATGATGGCCTAAGCACATTCCCCCATAAATCATCATCATTATGGTTGTCCTCCATTACTTCTCCCCTTACTCTAGCTATCCTACTACAGTACTATGCATCAAAATTGGGAAACTATGTTGTTTGAATAGCACCTATGCAAGCTTAGATTCTGAAAATAACAAATAAGACGAACGCAGCTTAATGTAAGTGAATCCGAGAATTAGGTTAAACATATTAAGAATATAATCCAGCTCTTCTACAGGCTACAGCTGAAAATACCTACAAATAACTCTAACTGTAACGCAAATTCGACAAAACACGAAAATCCGACAATGTAGTTGTAGCATAGCATAATACCGCGTAAAAATTAATATGTAACTAATCAAAAACATTAGTATCAACAAAATAACAGTAGATTGAAGCAAATATAAGTCGGCGAAAACGTAATACGCATAAAAAAAATCATTCAGAAGCTTCATTTAGGCAAGGAAATCAACGCAATTAATTTACATTAGTATAAAAGGGAAATTTAATATCAGCCTGATCTTCGTAACATGTCATTACACCAATTAATCAAAGATAAAATTAACAACAGCTTGACAAAAATGGCGGAAAAAGTAGGATGACGGAATATAATATTAAATAAATAAAAAGTAGAAAGCGATATAGGAAGTGCTAAAGGTTTCTATAAATAGACAATGACAGTAAAGTAGATAGCAGAAATAAATAACGAAAGAGAGGGATAAAATAATCACCATTGTTGAAGGAATCGGCGAAAAAAATAAGGTTTAAGTTGAAGATGAAGAAGATACTGCAAAATATTGAGCTCAAGTTGTTGAATATTGATTTTGTTTTTAATGGAATTTGTTACGGAGTAGTATTTTATTATTATTTGGTGTGCAAGTTCGATAAGCAGAAAATCTAGGAGTGAAATAATAGAGGAGAGTATGGAGGAGTGAGCGTGCACCTGTCGGAAGAGAGAGAAAATAACAGGAGAGTCTGAAAAAAAGTGTAAAACTAAATCGGCTATTTAAGACGGGTAAATCCGTCTTCAACTTAACACGGTTTAAATACATTCATGATGTAGTAGTTTGACACTCGTGAGTTGTAACGGGTAATTTTGTGCTTAATTATATTGTTACATTTTATATGTAATTATATGTTTACATATGATTAAAATATTTTTTTTTCAAAGAGAATAAAAGATAAAACACTTTATATATCTAATTATTTGTTTACATATGATTAAATATCTTTTTCAAATAAAATACTTCCTCCCGTTTCATTTAATTCTTTACGTTTGTTTTATACACACTAGCTGGAAAGTCGCGCGCGGTATTCAACACTTCTCACTTACAACAATAACAAAGCATACCGCATTATCTATAAGAATATCCATGATTCTCGTTGCTTCCTATGTGGAAACGATACGGAAATAACTTTTTTATGTGGGACAAACACGATATCAAAATTTATAATATATACTTCGTATGTGTTAATTGTATCTACGATACGTAATCATCATTTAGGAATAGTTACATGGAACCTATCATATAGAATTAGTTTGTTTCTTTTTTATCCGTAACCTGTTTTGCACGTTGGCAAACACTAATTTATTCAGTCGTTGTCTGAGATTGACATAAGCTCGAATTCGGGTGCCACATTGTGTTGTGGGACTTTGTTGTGTTCTCAATTTGGTAAACGGTAATTATTTTGCAGAATTTGTAAGTAGTAATCTCTCTGTTCCAGTCATTTGTTGTCCTATTCTATTTTGGGTATCTAAGACAATTGTTTTCCTATTCTATTTTGGGGTATCTAAGACCATTGTTGTCGTTTCTATTTTAGGAATGCATTTGATAAAGAAATCGATCATTCACACCCAGTTTATTCCACATGTCATTTATTAATTGATCCTCTCATATTTCCTTGGTCTTTGTACCAAAATAAAAGAACAACAATTGACCGAAACAGAGAGAGTAGTAGTTAAAACTAACCACATCAAATCCGTATCTCTCTCACAGGAATTTTATTGCTTTTCAAGCACAATGTTGTACATGTAAGTTTTAAACTTGTTGGTACTTAAGATATAAACGCCCAATTCGGTTGGTGTTAATTAATTTCACATGTTTCACCAAAGCATATTCAAGATCATCTCTAAATTGCCCGGTAGAGAACAACATTGAACGTCCGTATTTGAGACAGTCACGTTAACAAAGTTAGAATAGTGTTTTTTTTTTTCTTTTTTCGGCAGCAAAGTTAGAATCGTTAAATTTGGGTTAAACAATAAACAAATTTGTTTTAAAGATTTTTTAAAAAATAATTAAGGAATGAAGGCCTGCATATTGTGCGAGTCTGCAGGTTACCAAACGTTATCATTACATGCTTGTATGCCCTTTGACATAACAATTGTGATAATTTTTGCCATTTGAGTAATATATCGTGTGCTGGACGACGAATTACCACTCTCGTGCACTTTCGTATTGACCCAATAACACACGATATGACCATGATGTAATGTTAGTGAGTTTGGGCCATGCCTTCACAACCACTAAAGAAAAGAGGTTGAGACAGGCTTGACACAACCGACGATTATTAAAAGTTTGATCCAGCAACTTTTTAGTTTTTAACATAATAAGCTTGCGGCTAAATTACCTTTAAGACAATTTAACTACAAACAATAACAAATGAACACATATGAAGCTGAGAATAAATAAGACGGGTTTCACACTTAATACCGTGATTCAATGGCAATTTGCAAGTAGCGTGAGTAAAATGGTCATATGGGTATGGATTAGTTTTACCAGAAGGCCATTTCCTGAAAGAAGCCGTCTAGAGGAAATGAATCAAGAGGAGTCTTCTTCTGAGGATAGTTGCAGCCTACAGTAGGCCGTGTAGTAAAATAATCTGTCATTCCAACTGACAGTTCTTTATGCAAGCGTAGAATCCCAACAACAAAGATTCACTCATGAAAGTTGAGTAAAAGAAAGCAACCAATTTATTACGTTGTATATCAGTTATTGGCACGTGAAGGGAAAGGATACCATTGTTACAGTACTTACTATTTAATACCAAGTTCTGAGAACCCATAATTGGCTACCACTCTGATCAAGTGAGAAATTCCCGACTAATAAAAATGGAGTAATATTATCACTCTATTGTCATCTCATTTCGTTAATGTCTATGTTAATGTCTTTGAAGCAGAAGATTCACTGATAAAATGCAACAACCAAGATAATAGTAAATATGATACTCCCTCCATTCCATTTGATTTTATACACTTTTTGAATACATGTAAGGTATATGTTAATCAAATGTATATAATTAAGCGGAATTGAGAGAGTAGTAAAGAATATTACTCTAAAATAATTTGATATGCAATAGACTATAATAAAGCCATTAGATCTCTCATTTTGCCTCTCTTTAAAATGTGTAAAACAGTCCGTGAAAAAAGGATGAAATTCTTGCGCTTTCAATTTAAAAAAGTTGTGTTCGTTACAGATTTAGTACAGATTAATGCAACAAAGAAAGACATTAGTTAAGAATTCAGAGTGAAAGTTACATGAAAATGTGCAACTCGAAAAGCAAAAAGTAAGAAAACTGGCAGATGGCGACTTACAGCAGTACAACGCTATACTGGAGTAGGCTGGAACCAAATCAACAGCCTCCATAGGCATGCATTTGTGGAATACAACAAAAATGCAGCGTTGCAGCTATCATCAAGCTATCGTAGAGCAATAAAACTCAAAGAGTCATGACCCAAATTCCAGATCTAATCACAATATACATGACAATTACAAATAGAATTGTGCAAAGACAATAAACGTAACAGAAAATAATAAATTGATCTTACGATACACAACGTAAACCTTTTATCCTCGCAAAGGCAGATGCACCTGCTTTAAAGAGAAGGTGATGCCAATTTTCAACAATCCGAAGGAAAGGTTGTAGATTGTAAGCACATAGTAGTCTAGTCTAGTAACTGCAAGTAATACATTCAATATAGGAGCTGATTGTTCCCACATTAGTTTTAACCATCCCTAAGCTATGAGATGAGTTATGGAAATTATCCTAGAACATGACGAATTCTAAAAGTGGATTAAAGATCATTTTCCGTGGGGACCCAAAAGCATGTAATTAAGCAATACGGAATATATGATTATCTATAAAAGTATGATGTTTGAAGTATTTATAGAGTGAAAAGTGTTAATGACAGTAGGTTCTTTGGCCTCTAACTAAAAGCGATGCTGTAACACCCCCATATACAGAGGAGCCTTAACTAGGCCTTCTTTAGCATATAAAGGCGTTACCATCTCGGTTGTCCGAGGATAGTAATAGTCAAGTGCCGATAAAAGAACTATTAAATTACTTTACAAGCCATCTATCCAACTAATGATATAAAAGATACAACTCAAAGACTACTTGCTATAATTATTAAATCTCGTGGCGACTCATCCCTGCCCGGACTCCAGCTAGCAACCACATCAACACCTGCTAAGACAGA
Source organism: Silene latifolia subsp. alba (assembly GCA_001412135.1). Lineage (NCBI taxonomy): Eukaryota > Viridiplantae > Streptophyta > Magnoliopsida > Caryophyllales > Caryophyllaceae > Silene > Silene latifolia. The sequence goes on from LHUT01003448.1 coordinate 12,172, forward strand.
CTGCTCACCATAGGGGATCACGGCAGACACA